>RJJA01000135.1:0-114904 GCA_003724045.1 Lepidurus arcticus
GGTGTAGAAGGAAGGATATGGGTGACAAAGCTAAAACTAAGGTTACAAGGGTTACTGCAGCGTTACAGAGGTTATAATACGTTATAAAGCTAAAATCTTACAAAGTTACAATTTAATTAAAGCTGAAAACTGTAATCGATTAGCCTAGGTGTACCGTAATTGACCACTACAAGCACTTTGAAGATTGATAATTTCCGTTGTTTCGACCAATCCTGTCACTTTCTAGCCTACTAATATACGCTTAGTACGGAATCTTCAATCTAAATTCCCCGGTCGACTAGTGAGCGGGTCACTTAATTGAATGAACTGATCCTTTTCACCTGGCGAGTTTAGATGGATATTGTGTTGAGAACCCTACCTTTTATAAAACTCTTCCTAAAACAGGTTATTAAAATTGGCAGCATTCGCTGATTCTGGAATGCCTCCAACTCAGTTTACCAGACCCGACAATTAAATGTTTATTAGAGCTTTCTTTAAATTACAAGGAATCTTATGGTGCTATTCTGACGGTATTGGTATGGGTTTGTGTACCGAAGTTCAATAATAGGTTGCGAAGGTACAATACCAAAACCGATATTAGCAGCTTGTGGCAACGATCTTGGCTGACCAGCTTCACGTCATGATGATAATCAAAGGTTAGGCCTGTGTGTATGCGGTCTTCTTTCTGATTCTTTCTGGTGAGCATATGCTCAAGAATTGGAAAGTAAGTTACATTGAGAAAGCAAAGAAATTTCTGACTTCCAAATATGTTATAATACAGTAGAAATTACGAAAATTCGAATCCCCTCGTCAGGAGATAACTGAATCCAAGTGCCCTTTGACGGGCGTCTTTGAAAACAATACTGAATCATGGGGATCATATGTGTTCTTAGGCAACGAGTTAATACATAATAAGCAATAAGTAAGGTATTAGTATTCTGTTGCTGAATATGTTATTAAAACGTCTTAAATTTAAACAAAAGACGTAAGGAACCAATTCAAAACCAGTCTGTAGCGCTATAAGCGGGGATAATTTAGGGCGTTTACCGTGATGGATAGTACGCGGAAGCTTTTACGATAAGGACAGGAAGAAGGGTGCGGCAAGATAACGTCGCCTTATGGTTAATGTCACTCGGTTGCGCTAAAATATCTTGATCGGATGGATTCCTATACATGTAGCAAAATTCGTATCCAAGTCTTCGCTTGCAACAGTTAGTTCACAACGTGCACCCTCCCCCCGTGATTTGTATCGTACAAGGAATAACGAAAATCCAGTTTTAAACCACACAGATAAACTAGAATATCTCCTCGACAAACATTTAAAAACGGAAACGAGCATCACCTAACGCCTATGATTTCATTTTAAAAAAATAGAATATCCTTTCCAAATTTGAACATTTTACAACAAATTTCTTTGAATGCAAACTTACAAAATAAAGACATGGGTCCCAAAAAACCCATAAGGTCCCAAAAAAAGGTTACGAAGGAAAGCAAGTTAGACCAGGCCGGACTTGTAGCGTTACTCCGGCCTGCCTCGCAGTTGAGTAACAATAAGAAAAATAAAGAAGCAATTCCAGTAAAATTTTATTAAAAAGTAAGATTTAGCAGCTGTTGATGTTTAAGACAATCCTAACGTAACTTATTCGTATTTGGTTTAATTGTTCAAAATGTAAGACGAGAAATAAAGAATAAAAACTATCTCTCGGAAAGCCTGGGATGTGAAGCGTCTATTAGGCATGCCCGAACCGAGCTAAGAAACCCGGGCAGGCCTCACTGGTTTCGCTCGGCACATCATTTTTCATTGTCGAACTGCGAGAGAGCCCCCGTAGTAACGCTACAAGTCCGGCACAGCCCAACTTGCTTTCATGCGTTGCCTTATTTTTTTTACCTTACCGAGGCTACATGCATAGTTGCGGACCCTTGGTTTATTCGTAAAATTTAGAAAATATTCAGTTACACTTCGTTTGTAACTGTCTTATACTATCATGTCCAAAACGTCTACCCAATGGAATTATATTTTCTTGACTTTTCCTGCCCAGCGGGTTTAAACTTCTCTTTCAGTCCCTACTTTCGTGTCCAAAACAAACCCAATCCTAAATCTTGTTCAGACTAAGCCAGAGTTGTCTCTCATGCTTTAACTCATTACCCTGTAAGGCGAAGGTCCTAAGCAATGAGAAAGTCAGTGTCGAACTGCAATAGCTACACATTACAACTCTTCGTAAATTCTTTTCAAATGCCTAAAACAACTCTTGAGAAGGGTAGAATCGAATGAGATGAGGGAAACAACATTTTGACTTAGTCTGAACGCACTTCAGGAGTTCGGTTTGGTTTGGACACGAAATAATGGCGTGACGGGAAGCTTAAACTCGCACGCCAGTAAAAGCCAAGAAAAAGTAACTGGATAAGCTATCTCTCGGGAATCCATTGGGAAGATTTTTTTGGGACATGATAATGCCTCATGAACTGCTTAACCATATTTGCTCTATTCATAGTTTCGTCTGAACATGGTAGTCGGTTCCTAATATCTGTAGTATTAATTATACTAAAATAATGACTAAATCTGTAGTATTAATGCTAGAGATTTCAGATGACTTGAACAAACTCCAGTCGTTAAACTTACATGAAATAAGAGGGTCCAAGTGATGCTCCAAAGAACTGTTTGTTTTGCTAAACCAAAACGTTCTTAGCTGCTCGGTAATAGGCAAAGACTACGTATGTCGACAAAAACGAAAATAAGACAGGCACTTAACAAGTCGCTGTATGTACTTCTAACCCATCTATCTACTTCTTGTTGATTCAACGATAAAAAAGTAGAAATCTATCCGTCAATCCTCCTCTTTTATCGTTATCTTGAAAACCCTTTCTGAATCACCAATATGCCACCTTCCTCGGGGAGTCGGATCTTTTCTCCAAACTGTTCGGAATTTGTTTAATCATTCTTAGAATCGGTATCTGGTTTGTTGTCATCAGCTATAATAAAAAGTTCTTGTCTGCGCAGTGGATGATAACATTTAACGGAGCATATAACTCAAAGACGCGCTTGTCCGTGTGTTATCTTTCCGTTACAGGATTGTCTGCAATGCAAGCATTACATGACAAGAACTAATTCCACTTCCACTACATCTTTGCTATAAAAACACTACTTCCAGCACAATTAATTAGCATGAGTTGTTAACGTAATTATTGTTAATTAGAGCTATCGTTAATTATTGACTCTTCTCAGTAAGTTAAATCACAAGGAGCAAAAAAAGGCACGTCCTTAGCGTCTACTTTTTTGGCAAATAAGTGAAAAATTAGATTAAGTGATAATAAGTGATAAATTAGTCTGTTTACTTTTTAAAGAAACTATTATACCAACTTTCTATCCACTTTCCTAATCATAATTAGCTCTTCGGACGAGTAAAAAAGCAGAACATCGTCTTCGATTCTTTGCACTACTGGAATCGTATCGTAAGTTCCCACCATAAGACGTACGAAACCAATTTGGGTCAGGCCGGACTTGTAGCGTTAATCCGGCCTGCCTCGCAGTTGCTCAACAAAGAAAAATAATGGACGGAGCGAAAAGAGTGGGACCTGCCCGGGTTTCTTAGCTCTACTCCGGCCTGCCTAATAGACGCTTCACCAGCTCAAGCACAACGAGAAATACTTGACACTAAAAATAGCCGTGCAATTAAATGCAAAAAAGAATCATGTCGCACAGGTTGCTGCGTGGAAGCTTTTCCGATAAGGACAGGAAATTTGTGCGGAAAGCTAACTTGGACTCATGGTTAATGTCATTTGATTTATAGCGCTAAAACATTAAGATCTTTTAAAATAATGTACCTACAATGTCTGCAAATTGGCTTTCAATCCGATTCAATAGCGAACTTTTCGTGCTTCAGAACCTATTCGCTCGGCCACCCCGATCTCAAAATCAGCAGATTTGGTCCACATTAGCAGAAAAGATCCACAAAGTCACGCCCTAAGTATAGTATATATGATCTAAACCTAACTGTTGGGGACTTATTCGGTTTGTTGGCGCCCACTGACGCAATCAACACGTTCTCCGGATTTAGTTACATACGTACGTAATGTATGCCGGAGTTAAACATGACACTAGTGTGTCACTGGCTAACAATGAATTTTTCTTTTTTCAGCAAGTGGAGTGAAACAAAGTGCAAGTTTTAACGACGTTTGGAGAAAGTGTTTTAATGGAGTGGGACATACAAGCTATTAAAATAAATAATAATTTTCTCGATAAAAAATATGTTTTTTATTCATTTTCGCCAAGCGCTTTCTTGTTTTCCAGGTAGAAGGATTAGATTCGCTACGAAATGCCTTTTAATTGAATGACCTGCCTATAATTGACAGGGGAGTTTAGAAGGGTTATAGTGTTGAGAGCTCTGCATAATCGTAGTTGTGGTCCGGGCACGACAGGATTGGTCAGAATGACAAGTACTGTCATTGGTCAATTTGAAAAGGCTATCCCTGCGATACTTGAGTACTGTACTTATAGCAGCAGATGGCATTGGTGTAACGAATTATCTGCGTTGATGTAAGGAATTGTCTGTGTAAATGTGACGAATGGTCAGTAGAGTGTTACGAATAGTGAATAGTCAAGGATTAGTGAAAGCTTGGAGAAAGAGGCAGTGCAAGGAATAAACGCTGTAACGAATAATCTCTCACCCGTGGGCAGAATTTTCTGCCTACGCCATCTGTGGATCGTAACCCTTAACGCCACACAGCTCAAAAGACTCGCTTGTAGATGTCGTTCCATTTCAGGATTTTCCGCGAAGCAAACATTAAATTACAAAAACTAAATATTGCATGTTTGGCGCATAATATGTGGGAATTAGAGAAAACTGAAAGGGACTGTAAGGAACTACAAGCTTTTCTACAAGTCCGTAGAAAACGTACGTAAATTGGTGGATTTCGCCCATTCTTGCCGCTAGGGAGCGAATTTGGTAAAGACTTTAGACTAAGCGAAATATAAACTATAGAGTAACCGAAAAAGTGTGTGTCTTAATCAAAAAGCTCTTAATGTCAGACACCGGCAGAGTATTTATACCGCCTACCCATTTACGACCCAAAATTACCCACGCTTGGTAATCTTTAATGAGTTTTAATGCGTTTTAATCCACGAGCTCGTATTATGACATAAAAATTAAGGCGTGGGGACCAAGAAAATCGGTTGCTTCATTTTTACGGTAGTTGACTGCATTGCTCAAAGCTGCGTAACCTAACCCAGCAATGCCACTCATGCGATAACTCCTCGATAACACCTCCAGTTCCTCTGATTCCCGTGTTCACAATCTCCTATTCCAGTTACGTGTATGTAAGTCTCTATGTTGTGTTGTGTTGTTCGTGTGTGTCGTATCTAAAGGCAGGGAGATATATCAGCAGATGCATAACCCCCACACCTTTCCTACTTGCACCACCCAGACGACCCTTTGCCCATTGCCTCGCTTGTCAGTTGCAACGGAACTCTACACCGCTACAGGTTACAATAGTTTAAGCGCTCCGAACTTCCTTATCCGTCTTCTGTCTAAATCCCTTAGAATCCCTCCATTTTCCTATCAGTTCCAGTTCCTTCCCTTTTAATCTACGTCTCAGAAAACTTCACTAGACGTTTGGCCAACATTGGAAACTTCACAACCACAGTGCGTATTGCAACATCAAACACCCCCAAGTGCGACTAAAGTCATGTGGTGGGTGAACATAACACAATAGAATGCTAAAAGGATTTACTTGACCATGACTTCGGACAAATTTCACAGGTACAAAATATCCTGGTCAATACTACCTAATCAGTTAACTTAATACTTTTGTCAATACTGCCTAATCAATTAACTTAATATTACTGTCAATACTATCTAATCAATTAACTTAATATTACTGTCAATACTATCTAATCAATTAACTTAATATTACTGTTAATACTATCTAATCAATTAACTTAATGTTACTGTTAATACTATCTAATAAATTAATTAATACTATTGTTAATACTCTACTAATCATTAGAAAAAATGAAGTGAAGATCAGTAAGAGCGAAGTTCGGTAACTTTAAAGGTTAAAAGTTGTTTTGGAATTATTTTATATTTTCTGGAATGTTTTTCAAGGTTTTTATGGCAGTAGTATTGTTTTGAACTACAATTACGAAGGTGGAAACAGGAAGATGCACTTCCTGTGCATAGACCAAACAAACCGGAATTATACCTGACCCTTCCGGGGGGAACTTTTGAGCATGCCTTTTATTCGTAACATATAAACCTGAAGGCAGGTAAATTTCAATAGTGAAAATGGGAACGGGGAACAGTCTAGTCAGGTAGTTAAGTAGCTAAAGGGCGCATGGGGCGTCAGCACATCCGGTCCGTTTTTCGCCATAGCAACCCCCTCTCTACGCTCCATCGAGCAACTTGTCTAGCCCCCTATTACCTTACCGGTCGGGTCTGTAGGTCTTAACGATACGTGAAGTAGAATAATTTTTTACTCGCTTAGTTATGCATTCCCACAAACCATGTCTACTAGCTTAATGGGCATTTTTGGGGGTTTCTTATCGCGGCCAAGGGACCAGTTTTTCAAACCTTATCTGGTTAGAAAAACGTCATTTGCTATCGCTACGCAGAAGAGTTTTTGATCCTGTATTTAATCTTATTTTTCTTGGACATTTTTTATTTACTCCTTAAAGGGCAGCCAGAGATGGCTACATTGAATACCTCAAAGAAGCGACGAGGAAAGACTGCAACGCCAAAGATGATGACGGGATGACGCCCACCCTATGGGCGGCCTTCGAGGGCAACCTAGAAGCCCTAAGACTACTTGTAGGTCGAGGGTAAGTGATCAAGTATCAACCTAGATGATCGATTTGTGATAGTGTTAAGTCTAAGTAAACACTATCAATCTAGCTATTTCATAGTTTACGCCAACATAATAAGAGTAAGATATGATCCTACGGGTAGATAAAGGGTAGATGAACTACCAGCCTAGCTTAACTGTTTCTAGGTTAAATAAAACCACCAGAAAGAGAGAGTAGAGATGATCCTTGAAGCGATGCTCCGAGCCCAAAACGGTACAAAGAGCGTAGGAAAAAATCCCTCACGGTCCTGTAAACGTAACGTGACTTATGGGCTAACGGTGCCGCTGTGGCTGACGCGTGCTGCCAAAAACACTTGGCAGTTTAAACCCACTGGGGTTAAGCGCCATTGCTCAACGGTTTCCAAAGGAGTAGCAACACGAAATTCCGTATCGTCTCGTGTCAAATCACTTTCTGGTAAATCTTACTAAACCTTACCTAAACTGATCTAAATCTCCTCCAAGTATCCAATAAAGGATCCACAAGTATTAAAAGTCCAAGATAGGATAAAGCAAAGTAGAACGCGACGAAGTCAAGGTAGAGGGCACTTGAACAGACGCCTAAAGATACCTTTCGAAGGGCAATGACGCGTGACAATGAATTTTCGAAGCGTTCCGGTTCGTTACGCTTTTGGCAGTGGACTTTCTAGTTGCACCAAAGGATTGGAAGTAAAAGAAATCCCTTTTCAATGGTTCTGGTCAGTTGCTCCGCCATTTTGGGCCCAAACCGGAAATGGGCGGGCGGATTTGTACCTTACTGGCGCATATTGTATAGGAAGATAGGTTAGCTTCCTTTTCTTGCCACAAACCCCAAGTCACGAATATTTATGCTGTCAGCCGGTCCACGATTAGGTCCAGCTCGATGGACCTGATAAGGAGCTTTGCCTTTATCAGTGTCACCTGATAAATGTTTTCGTTAGCTGCCATTAAACCTGCACCAGCTCGCAATATTTAGAAGCTAATCCGCGTACAAACTCTGGAGTTTTAATGACCTTTGTTTTTTGTAGAGGCGACGCAGACAAGTGTGATAATTATGGAAATACCGCGTTGCATTTTGCCGCTGCGAAAGGTCACATGCATTGCGTCACTTTCCTGGTCAATTTCGGTGCTTGTTTATGGGCACTGGATATAGACTTCCATACACCCAAAGAACTGGCGGCCATGAACGACCGGGAGGAGATCCTCCGCTTCCTGGACGATGTGGTTACTAAACAGGAAACCTCGAATAAGAAGCAAGTGAAACTGGTAAAGGAAAAAGCGCTCAGAGAAGCCGAGAAACGTGCCAAGAACTTCCAGAAAGTTCAAGAGAAGGCCGAGAAAATGGCGGCCAAAGAGCAGAAGCGTTTGGCCAAAGACCGCGAGAAGATGGTCTCGACCAATGAGGACGCGCCGCTCAACGGCAGCCGGAACTCGATCAGTTTAACCGCGCTCAACTTGAGACGCGACTCGCGATTGGTGTACGTTCAGAGCCCCAAGTATTCGGACATCGTGAACGCGGGCAGCGAGTCGGCCAAACAGAAAGGCCCGGCCGGCGCGGTCTACAAGAAAGTGCAACAACAACGGAAGCTGAAAGCCAGCGAAGGGAGCATTAAGAGCTCCAGTACGGCTACCTCCAACGGTGACTTCAAAGTCGGCGTCGTTGGGATCGAAAAGGATGGCAAACGATCCATCCGGAGTTTATCCGGCTTGCGACGCGACTCTGAAGTGATGTACGTACCCAAGTACGAGTCAAACGTATCGGGTAACGGTAAGAAGAAAATCCTTTCAACGGCTTCCAGAAGCCTCTATTGGTCATTCTTTTAAGCTAACGACTTGTATCCGCTTTGAAGGGAAACGAGGGAAACTGGCAGGGGTCTTTGACGACGATGAACAATCCAGTTTAACCCGATCCATTTCCCAGCCGGAGTACCTCAACAAAGCTGACAGCGGCTTTGGGGACGACTTGGCTATTCAAGGCGCTGGATCGATCTTTGATCGACCAGGTTTCGGGAGCGTAGCTTTCCGGTAAAAAGGATAGCGGAATGACCGATAACTTATTGAAACTTTTGCTTCTGTTTTGAAATTTACAGGAATTCCCTAACTGCCACACTCAGTGCCTTACCCAGGCGTGACAAGTATCATGACATTAACCAAAGTAGCGACCAGGGCTCCTCGCACCATCGGTCAGGTACTGAAGATTCCATTGGCAGCGCAGGTTCACTAGCCAAACGGAATACGCCATGGGATGATCAAGACCTCGATAGCGGTAATTATAGAACATTATTCTTCCCTTCTCATACGCGTGTACAATTCATGTTTTGAAAACATTATTGCAGTGCTGATATGGGTATTTCCCTGCAATTTTCTCCTTGAACGAGTTCCTGACTTCCTAAATTTCTTGAATTTTCCGACCACTCGAATCGTCATTTTGACCTTAGTGCGGGTACAACATTTCGGTCCGTAGGTTTTAACTCATGAACGGGGATAGTAGAACTAACACACGGGTCTTTGGTCACACACGGGAGCTGCTAATTATTAACAATCCTTGCACTTGACCTAGCGATTAGCCAATCAGATAAGGTAATCGACTTCCATAGGTGACATAGCAGCTCTGGCCAATCACAGAACCTAAAGGTCGCGACCACGACGTGAGTGACCTTTTGGTTAGCGATCTATTAACATTCCTAGCTAATCTTTTGACTTCATAGCAAAATCTATACAAAACCGTAATTATATTTAATTTTTTCCTTGTAATAATTTAATTGTAATAATATATACTAAAATATTTAAGAGCGTAAATTATGTGTAATGTACATGCTATGATGTACATGTACATTTACAAATAAAAGCTCACTTCTATTAGAAATGAGAACGCGGCAATACAGTATACGAAACGTACATTATGTGCATGTACAACACGTACGTGTATATAGTACACGTACATGAGAAAATACACACCAAGTACACGTGCTGCATTAACAATGTATGTGACGTAAAGTACAGTACAGATACTTCCTAATGTACGTGGTGTAAAGTACATATACTAGCATAATGTACGTAGCATAAAGCACATGTACGTGAATAAATGGAAAACTATTCCCTAATAAAGTATACGGCCGCAGTATAGTACGTAACACGTACACTACGCACATGTAGTGCGTAATGTACGTATAATGTACATAACGGGGTACTATACACGCTATGTACGCGTCAAGTAAACGATGTACATGTATAGAAAAAATATACATAGGCAGATAATTTCTCTAAAAATTAGATGTACTACTTCGATGTACTCCGATGTTTTTTTTTTGTTTGGGGGGGGGGTTTAGATGATGACGAAGATGGTCAAAATTCACCGCTCCATTTCTTCCTCGCAGCCGCGGGTTTGACCGAATTTATCACGTACTTTATCCGCGAAAAGATCGACTTGGAAGCGCTAATGTTAGTGGACGACGCCGACCTAAAACAGATGCATTTGCCCTTAGGTCCGCGCAAGAAATTGCTCAAAGCTATTGATGACCGCAAACAAGCATTAGACGATCCTGGTGAACTTGTAGATAGTCGATTATAATTATAACGATTTCATTTCTCTTCTTTGTAAACTAGAACTTTTCCCCTCCCCCAAAACATTTGTAATGTTATATACGTTTTGCGTTTTCTTGTCCTTCTGCAACTTCTATATCCTTTAAACAAAATTTTTTCCAAATTAAATAAACTAAGGAAAACCTAGTCTGAATCCTGATTGAACCCCTAAAAAGGCATTACAATGACAATAAACTATTAATGGAACGCCGGAAAAATGACGTACTTAATTGCTTCTATTGGGTGTCAACAATGGGAGCGGGAAATGAATCTGGTGGTGTCACTCAAGGAAATGGCAACTTAATATTTTCCATCTACAATAAACTAGAAACGCTTTCCAACACAAATCAATACTTGTCTACTAGTGGCAACTTTTTGTAGATTACAAAAACAAATTAACAAAAAAATCCTGCTGCTTTGAATCATCTTTTACTTTTTTTAGTGAATTTTTTACGCCTGAAACACAATTTTGGCAAACGGATGAAAAATGTTTAAAAAACACTTTTTTTTTTAATATTTAAAAAAAATTAATATTTAATATTTTTTTTCCAACTTTTCTCGTTTTTAACCCTTTTGGGACTCGGGAAATAAAAAAGTATTACCCCAACTACAGACCATCTTAGTTTTCATTCCCCAACACATGCAATCCCTGCATAGGTTGAACATCACTAAACATGCCTCTTTCATTCTAAGAAAAAAATGTCAAAAAATAAATGAAAAAAAAAATGCCAAAAAAGACGGGACCAACAAAGAAAACAATCCCGTATTGTTGCTTCCGCAAAAGCAATATTTTTTCTCTCGTTCTTTTTTTTCCCTCAAAACAGCCTTGACCGTTTGTGCGTAGGGGAATCCATATTTACATCATGGGGAGGTGAAGCTGAATTAGGCCGCTTGGTGCCTCCACCATGCCGAGCAAATTCTGCAGCCACAAAAGCTGTTAGATCACTCGACGGATGTAACGGAGAGCCACGCCTCCTACTGGCTGACAACGGCGAACCTAGGACGACGTTTCAACAAAATGGATGATATGGAAAGAATGGAAATAAATGGATAATGGAAATAAAATACTAATTTTTAGGTGCCAATTCAATCAAAAACCTTTTCATTCGCGTCAAACCCGTCACAGTGAATCTAAATCTCTTTAAATCATCATCATCTCTAAAATTCCCTCGAATTCATCAAAATCGACCTAAATATCTCTCACATTCTCTTCAAACTTGTCGAAAGGCGATCTAGATACCCTCATCATCTCAAAATTAACCTAATTATGTTTAAATTTCGATGAAATATTAACAAAATCCGTTTAAATTGCTGAATTTTCCCCGATCTCGTCAAAAGCAGGCTAATACCTTTAACACTTCCCTCAAAATCATAAAAATGAATCTAAATCCCTTTAAATCAGCATTAAATTCGGCTAGAATCTCTAACATTCCCTCAAAGTCATCAAAATCAACCTTAATCTCCTTCCTATTCTCGTCAAACTTGTCAAAGTTAATCTAAATACCTTTAAACCCTCATCAAGCTAACCCAAATCAACCTAATTCTCGTTAGATTCTCACCAATCTAATCAAAATCCGTTAATTTTCCTTGTTAAAAGCAGGCTAAATATCTTTAGCATTTCTTTCAAAATCATCCAAATGAATCTAAATTTGAAATCACCATCAAAGTCAACTAAAATCTCTTAAATTCCATAGAAGTCATCAAAATCAACCTAAATCTGTCTCAAATTCTCGTCAAAAATCGAACTAGATAACTACATATTCTTAAAATCAACCTAATTATCTTTTAAATTCTCCGTCACTCACCAAAATCCGTTTAAATACGTGAACTGCCCCAAAATCATCAAAAACGAATCTAAATCTCTCTCCATCATTACCAAACCCGACTAAAACCTCTTAAATGCCATCGAAATCAACCTAGATCTCTCCTATACTCCTTTCAACCTTGTCAAAAAACGATCTGAACAACTTCATATTCTCTTGAAACTACCCAAAATCATCCTAATTCTCTTTAAATTGTCGCCAGTCTCATCAAAATCCCTTTAAATACATGAATCGTCCACAATCTCGCCAAAAACCGGCTAAATATCTATAACGCTATCTTCAGAATCATCAAAATCAACCCAACTCTCTTGCCATTCCTCTTAGACTCGTTTAAAAGGACCTCGAGATCTCGAAATTCACATCCAATTCACAAAATCAGTGTAAATATCTAAACATTCTCAGCAAACCTATAAAAAAGAACCTTCTTCTTGTTTTCTACCTCAACTAATCGAGTTTCATTGTTAATTTCTTATCAATTACCCGCTAAGCTGAGGGCTTCTCGGAACGTTTGTAAATCAGGGTCGTAATTGGCAGCAGCTTCGGCCAATGGAAGAGGTAAGCTGTTACTGGCGTAGCTGTCGGTGGCACCATGGCGAGAAGATGGGCGTTCCAAGCATAAACGTTGACGTGGACCACCATTGCGACTAAAGAAAAAAAAGAAAGAAATTAAATATTTACTTTCTTTTTTATTTACAGAAAAGTTAAGTTTATTTAAAAATAAACTAATATTGATCTAAAGAAAGTCGCTTGTGTTACGGCTGATGGGTATGGCGAGAAGCACTAGGTTGAGAGGGTAAAGGCAAGCTTTTGCCTGCCAAATAAGAAATAAGTTCTTCGCGACGAATGTTTCTTCGACGTTTCTTAGCCCAAGCTAAGATGTCGCGTGTACGACGTTGGTACCCAGCTTGCATGCCCATTTCTGTGCAGCGGCGCAAAGCATCCGTAGATTCTATAAATAAAAGAAAGAAAATACAACAAATTAGTAAGGAAACATTGGCCAAAGTTCCCAAGAAACTTTGATGACGTCACCACTAAAAGCTTTTCTTAATTTCCTTTACAAATTTCCCCTCTTCTAAACCTTTTCCCCATAAATTCTGCTCTTTCTCATCGCTTTTGGGCAAAAATCGACATAACTCTTGCTGTTGAACAACAAGTTTTTCATCCTTTTCGAAATAATAAATGTTCAGTAAAGGAAATCCATAAGGTTCAAGTTCCAAAGTACGTTTGCTAGTCCTTTGTTGCTTTGTTGCAACTCCAGTTATTCATTATTGGGAAACTGATTTAATATATCCCAGCGTTTAAGCTGTCTCCATGGAGTCTCGAGAATAGAAAGAATTAAATGCAAATATTCCTGTTGTAAAATGAAAAAACGAAAGAAAAACAAATGGGATTACTACCTTTGTACAGATGAGTAACTGCTCCTGCTGCATTTTGAAACGGCAGCCATATTACGGAAGCTTGGTGACGTTCTAGAGTAATAAAATCAATTGTTATAGTTTACTTTCCAACATAATTGAGTTAAAAAAGTGGGAAGGCAGTCGAAAATACCTTTGTAAAGCTGGGCAACTGCAGTGGCTGAGTTCTGGAACGAATACCAAAGCTTCTGAGCAGCCAGGTCGCGCTCGGTGTTCATTTGTCCTTCAAGGTCAGCCTCATTCTCCAGTTCAATCTCGCACTGATGCTCCCAATTTGCAATCCAGAAATCACTGAAAGGGTTGTCCTCGTTTTCTCTGCTGTCGCTCATGTTTTTGTGTGTGCCCGTGTGATGTTTGTTCTAAAAAAACGGGCAGCAGCGCCGCACGACACAGGGAGAAAGGGCCCAAACGAGGCGAGGGGGATGGAAAAACGGCAAACGCTCAATAAGGTGTTTTTCAATGCTGGTTAACACGCCTGAAAATGACCTTAAGTAACAGAGATGAGAAGCAAACAAAATAGAAGGCAATCCACGCGATGAACACACGTTACAGTCACCAAACAAGTTGCAAAACACAAAGAAAAACTACACTGGTCCACATCACCCACCCCAGCCTAGCTTTTGTTTTCATTTAGTGCTGGGCTTTTCTAGAATAGGAACCGAGGAACCATGAACGACCAGGAGAAGGCAGAGAAGCGAACCGGACCTATAACCTGGGGAACCGGTTTGCTGTATCCTGTATGCGGTTCCCTTGACTCGTCGCACAACCGAGGGCTGGTCTTCTTACCATTAACGCACAACAAAATAAATTTTAAACTACTAAGGAAACTTAGTAACTACTAAAAATCTTATACTTTTTAGAACAAAGGAAATGGAAATGTATAAAAAAGGAAAATAACAAGAAAATAGGAGATTCGGTGGAAGGGACTTGCGGGCTTCGCTGTACAGTACAGTACATGCAGCAGGCAATACTCGAACAGTCGGAACCGCGTCGTGCGGTGCCAATGCCAAGGGAGGGGTCTCGCTTGCGAAGCCGAACTAGAAGTACCCAGAAATGGTATAAGGTGATATAGCATTGCAACTTATTATTTCACAACGGAAATTTTGAAAATGTCTGGCAATGCGAAAGCATTTAAGTATTAAGGTTGAGGCGGATTTGTTTAGATGTTTCCTTTCATGTTTGATAATTTACGATACTTGTCACCCCAATAAATGCACTCAAAAAACCATGAGAAACCTTTAGGAGTCGGGAAACTTATGGACGAAAACAGTAAATATATACAGAGGACTGGGGAAAAGTTTTTTGGGTGGAAAGTTGAAAATTTCGGCAACACAGCCTTCGAAGATATAGAAGTAAAAGCAAATCGTTTAGGAAAGTCTTATAAGCCTCAAACCGCACAAGATCAAAGTTTCCGACTCTTCTTTCTCACACACATGCACACAATTTTGCAATATCCAGTAAAATCACAATCACAGGTCAAAAGTCGTCCAGGACCTTTTTTGTTGGGAAACATATTCAACAAAACAAGTCATAAACAGTGTTGTACACCACCAAATTAAAAAAGAGAAGAAAAACAAAGAGAATCCGGACAATTTTACTAAATATGGCATCCATGCAACTTTTGGTCTTAATAAAAACTTTCCCCGTCTTTTTGAATCATTTTTAAAGCAAATTTTTGCAGCTTTTGTTCTTTTTTTTTCAAGGAATGTGGGAAGTCGTGTAGAAAAAATTTACATCAGTATTTCACAGCAACATACAGCAAAAACTTCCCTGTTTATCTGGCAGTTATTGCGGTTTCGCAACCAGGGACATTTTCCGGCCAATCGCATACCGTTTGACTGGGATTAAACACTAATTTTACTGGACAAGGCATGTGATGTTTCCGTTCGCCTTCACACATGTAATATCGCGTGCAATCAGCCTTGTCTGCATGATAGGAAATGTGTCCATCTTCATCATCACACGATACTTCATTAGCTACAATTTGGATAAATAAACCGAAAACAAAACATTAGAAACCCCTTGTTTTGGCTTAATAACAAGCTTACGATCTTTGGCAGCTTTGGCAGCAATATTACTAGCAGCAGTTTTCTCGTACGGCCCGTCGTACACAAAGTTTACAGAATAGTTTCCAAACTCTTCATGCATAGCCTGCATCAAAGGGTATTTGCCCGTCCCGCAATGACCACGGAAGTCATCCATGTCCATGGACCATACCATAATACCTCCAAAACCTTGCTCTTTCAACCATGAAACCTGTAAAATACACATTTATTATTAACAGATTTTATATTTTTTTAGATATTACTTTATTTCGTAGACTGCGTTCGTCATCAAAGCCGATCCATTGATCCTCTCGGTATGCAAAAGGTACTTGCTGTTCATTGTCCCATACTAAGGTGGTATTATCTTCTTGTAAGAAGTCACAGACCTGTTAATACGCAATACAACCGTTTAAATAACAAGTTTCCCTCAAGGATTACTAAAGAAACTAAGTAAATAGACTAAATACTAAGGACAAAAATCCTAAATAAATATACTAAAAATACTAGGGAAATACTAAAGAAAAAAATACCACAGATTACTCAAGGATTAGCTCGTATTACCTCGTAGTATGCTGCAAAACCGGCTTCTTGTGTGTATCGACCAGGATTACCGCCTTCCGAAGCGGGCGCTCCAATATCGAACTTGACAGGATCGACCAAAGTGAAGGATCGACCGTAGGTCGGCATTCCGATCATGATCTTCTCGGCGGGAGCTCCTTGGCGTACCCATTCTTTTGCACCGTAATTCTGGAAGGATTAAGTAATTAAGTACACATTAGGGATAAGTAAATTAGCTTGAGACTAAGTGAGAAAGAAAAAGCGAAATAAAGTTATTTTACGTACCACTGTTAGTTTCTTTTGATGACTGGTGGCACTTTCAAGTGCGTACAAGGGACTATTGTGTCCCACTTGTCGTTCCCACGCTCCATGGAAGTCGTATGTCATAACGTTCAAGAAATCAACATATTTGACCACTTCAACGACGTCATATCTGCGCATGAAAATAAATTTTAAAACATTATTGATCAGGCGGGACTTTTATGTGAGAGCTTTATTACCCTGCTGCGATAGCTTCGGAACTGGCTGGTACAGCGGCGGTAAGGAGCAAGCGCGGTAGTTGGTTATTTACAGCTTCACCTTCGAATGCCTCTCGTAATTCCTTGAGCAAATCGACGAAGGCCGCACGATCGTCAGCGCCACGTGGGTATTCCCAATCAATGTCAAGTCCATCAAATCCGTTCGCACGCAGAAACTCCGGGCAGTCGTAAACAAACTGGTTCATGCGAAACACTTTCGACGTCAACTCCTTAAACGGCGTCGAGCCGAACGCCCATCCGCCGATAGCCAACAAAACCTAGAAAAAGGTAAAAAAAAATAGTTTAAAAAATCCCCCAACTCGTTAGTACTTGGTAGTACGTTGCAGTACTTGTCAAAGCTTGTTATGCCTCATGGGCGACCTTTACCTTGAGGTTGGGGTTTTTCTCCTTGAGCTGGACCACACGCTGGTAGTTCGTGACGTCAGACTTGCCATCCTCGTTCGAGTCATCGAAAGCGAGTTTGTGGCTCTTGAGCGTACCGAAAGCGTACACCAGATGGGTACACAGTTTGTGATCAATATCTTCAGGGGAGAATCGGCCCAAACCTGACCGCTTGGAGGACCAACTCGTGTAGTAGCAAATCACTTTGGGACCGCGAACTAGAACGAAAGTGAAAACGAAAAGTTTGGAAATAAGTAAACCATAAAGATAAATACAGCACAGGAATTATATGTATGCGTCCAGAAACTTTCACTGTAAATACTGACACGAAACGCCGATTTCAAAGCTATCGTTCTTTCCTGGAAGTCTGACGCAAGTTTCCTTTTTGTTTTTATGCGTAGGGTTGTAAATGCTTAATCTATGGAGTGTAGAATGGGCAATTTGGACAGAAATTTCGCAAGATGAAACACCACGATGCAAATTCGTGAGGTTAAAACGAGAGAAAGTGCGCCTAAGCAACAATGAAATGATGCCTATCTGAAGGCGGAACTTTTTATGGTTCGAGGTTCAACATTCGTCTAAGCAACGGCTTTTGTACAGTACATGACCTTCAGAAGTTATTGATCAATATAGTAAAGTTAACCCATAAACACTACATTATTTTAATAGGATTATACAGTATGCTTCATGAGAACAATAACTACTTAAATGAACATTCGTTTCGAAGCATTTTTATATAACTTGATCGGGTCTTTGGGTATAAGTATGTGTGTACATGACTTTCAGAAGTTTTTGCTAAATATAGTGAAGTTAACCCATAAACCCCTAGTATCACAGGATATTATTTTTTAGGATTATATAGTATTATTAATAAGAAATAATTGCTATTAAAGGAACATCAAAGTATTCAAAATATCAAGGTAAGTATCGAAGTACTTTTATACAACTTCATCGGGTACTTTGTTGTGTGAGGATTATACTAAAGTAAGTACAGTACATGTACAAAATTGACTCACGATTGGCAGGCGTAGCTGGTGGAAGTTTGACGACAGGCTTCTTGACTGCTTTGTTCAATACATCTGCTACGTTGATTTTCGTGGGTGGGGGCAAGGTGGTAGATTCAAGGACTATGGTGGGTACTTCGTTGGCCCATTCTACGTCTTTGCCTTTTCCGTGTCGTGGTATGCCCAAGAGTTCCTCCCTTTGAAAGTTCGCAAAAACGATTTCATGTAATTAGGACACAGCATCGTTAATCAAGAGAAAGGTTGGGAGCTCCGTACCTCATAGCACCGATCAAAGGGTACTTGACGCCACCGCCGCAGACACTACCGGTAAAGTCATCCATGTCAACCGTCCAAACCATAGCACCGCCAAAGTTGTTCGTCTTAATCCATCTCATTTTGTTGCGGATGGCACGTTCATCGTCGAATCCGATCCACTGATTCCCAGAGACCAGGTACGGTACTTTCATTTCTTCGTCCCAAATATAGCTAGCCGTACCTGTTCGCAAGAGCTCGCAAATCTACAAAAAGATCATGTGTCCATTACGTTATACGACATGCCAGCAAAAACCGCTTCAACCGTCAATAAAAGCGTAGATGAAAAACAGAGCCATCTATCGTTTTTTGTGACAATTTTGTGTGTCTTTTTTCTGGTGTTAAGTTCTTTGGCTTAAAATTAAAAGGTAGAAAAGCCATAAACTAATGTAGTATAAAACCTTGACTGTTTAAGGAAAAGTGAAGGTAAGTACCACCACGATCAATTCCGCAAAGTAGTAGCTTGCCAAGCCAAACTGTCAGAAGCTACCTTGAACTCTATTGGTGCCTTAGCTGGAGCCTGTCCAACCCGGCCACTCGGATTGGCTCATTTAACATAAAAGGCGGTTGGCCCTTTACGTAATCGAAAACGCTTGGAAAAATAGACTTAACAGGAAGAAAGCGTTCTAAAAACAATTTCTCTGCCCATAATCTGTCCCTGCAACGCTTTTCCCTACCAGTGTTTTACGTACCTCATAATAAGCCAAGAACCCAGATTCCTTGGTATAGGCTCCCGCGGTACCGCCGCCGCTGGCAGCTGCGTTGATGCGGTAGTTGTCAGGGTTGCTCAGGGTGAATGTTCGTCCGTAGGTGGGCATACCAACAATGAGTTTATCGCGAGGGGCACCCAAGCGTACCCACAAATTGAGGGCGTAATCGACGCTCAATTGCTTCCGCCATTCGGATTCGGATGAATGGGCGTACAACGGTGCATTGTGACCAGTGCTGCTTTCCCATTTACCGTGAAAGTCGTACGCCATGACGTTGATAAAATCCAAGTAACTGTAACCCAGAATGACAGCCAAAGAAAAAAAATTGAGCATACAGAATTTATAAGAGTCGCCCATGAAGCCGGGTGACCCACAAAATGGTGGAAGGAAGGGAGGGCTATGTATGTGTATGTGATTCGGTTCACTGCGCTTTGGGTCTTGGGGGATGTTTTGAATTTTCTCTCCCCATCAAAGTAAAGGGACGTTTTTAGAGAAAGGAATGCTGGACAACGTACCTCGACACGGCCGGCACGTCGTAGCCCCCGTTGATGTTATCTGGACCAACTGGGACGGCTGCTGTGAGAAGCAGGCGAGGTCTTTTGAACTCCTGGGCCTCTGCGTCAAAAGCTTCTTTTAACTCTATCAAGAATAATCCGAAGTAACGAGGCAAAGAATTAGTTCACCGTCCATCGACCTTCTCCCAAGTATAGGTCTGTATTTCCTACTCTGGCCACATTTTCTAATACCTTTGAGGAGACTGACGAAGTTGCGTTTCTCATCCGAACCCTTGGGGTACTCCCAATCCAGGTCCAAGCCGTCGTAGTTGTGTTGTCGTAGGAAGGGAATGGAGCTGAAAACAAACGATTGACGCGTGTAACGCGTGGCGGACATGTCTTTAAACTTCTGAGTACCGAAGGACCATCCCCCTACACGATCCAAAAAGTACACCCACCCAAACATTTAGTCGGAACTCCTCGGTGACGATGGTCGGAGGACGATTTTCTTACCTAGCGCGAGGAGTACTTTGAGCTTCGGGTTGGCCTTCTTGAGGGACATGATTTGCTCGTAAAGACCCACTTTGCCATTGACGGTTTCATCATTGGACTCGTAGGAGCTGAGGCGACCCTTCTTCATCCACCCGAACGCGAAGATGATGTGGGTGCATAGATCAGGCTCGATGTGTTCAGGTAAGAATTTCCCTTGGTTGGGCCGGTACTGGGACCAGTTTGTGTAATAGCATACAATCTTATAATCTTTGCCGTTGCTGTTCGTGCCATTGCCCTTGATGGAGTTGCTCTCAAGGGCTGTGCTGTCAGCTGAACTTTTGGACGGAACACGCGAGCCTGAGCCTTTGCGGAAGGGTCGTCGCGTGGACGCTTTGGTGGTCGCGGCTATGGACCGGCTGGGCTTACCGGTGGGTAGGCTGTCGTCCGAATCGTCGGGCGCTGATGTCGTAGTGGGGCGCACTAGACGGTTTCGAACACTGGAGCTGACGCTGGAGCTGACGCTGGAGCCGACGCTGGCCGCGGCAGCTAGAGGGTCCCGTCGTCGCAACGGTCGCCGTGTCGGCGGTTCAGCTGTTGAAAGATCAGGGGAAATGTCAAACAGATCAAGCTTAAGACCTTTAGGAAAGACACTTTTAAGTGCTGGGGAAGTTTCTCTCTCCCCGCCTATTCTATCAGCAGATGATAAAAGCCGATGTAGTGGGCACCAAAAGATTACAAAAATAACGAAAGAAAGGGAAGAATATAGGCAATTAGAGCGCGGCAAGGGAAAGGGAAACTTTGCCAGGGAACACGGACCACGAAATTTGCCCTCGAGAAAGGCTTGAATGAGTCAAAAAGGCGTTTGTAATAAAAATAAATAAAAATAAAAAACTTCCTCGATTTTACTCAACAAGGGACGTCCTTCTCGACCACTTACTTTACATAAAGTAAAAGTAAGTACTTTTTTCCCACGTGGCTGGGCTACATAACCACGGCACGGCACGACATGACGTGGGTATCTGACAGAACGCTATGACCCCAAGTTACACGTTTCCTGTATTTTTGACCACTTACCCGCATCGGAGTGTGACAATAGCACGCTGCAGGTCGCTGCCAGCAGCGATATCCGCCACACTTGGCTTATTTTCATGGTTTAACACCTGTAACGACAAAGACAAGCCAAAGAAGTTTAGGACAGGATTTATGACGTCACCGTATATAAGCGTGATGGACCCTTCTTTTACTATGCAGCCCGACACAAACGTTCGGTCCAGAAGTATGGACTCGTTCTGTGTTTTACTGTCCTTGTGGTCTAGTGCGAATTAATTTTTCCGTCAGACAGTTCCAACTGACGTGACTGTAACACGCATTGTGTTTGGGTTTCAATCTCGGGTTAAAGTGGTCTTACCCTTCATAGGTTATCCCGTTTCCAGTCCCAAAGAACCTTAAGCTTGGTTCACACATACATCTGTCCCTGTCATTGGTCGGTTAGGCGAACACGAACCGATTTACTAAGTAGATTCAAGCAGCGAACGGAACATGCAAACAAAAGCACTGCTGTGGCTAAACAGTGTAGGACCCCTCTCCATAGCTTCCCGATGGCTAGTGTAACTGACTGTTGACTTTTAAGTAGGTACATCTAACTACTAAGTAGATCGACATCTAACTAGTGTCAACAGACATACAGCGGACAGCGACAGTCGCATTTAATGTAAACCTAGCTTAAGTTGGCCGGGGTTAGAGAACCAATCAACGGCTCGGACCCCCAGCCAAGCAGTAGCAAAGAAATTCATTGTTCTATATCCTTCTCCCCGTAGCTCCTGATGGGTAGTGAAGAACGTATTGACATCTAGGTTTGGACCACAAAAGTGTTAAACTAGTGTCCAGACACAACAGACATAAAGACATGCAGCGACAGACATATTTAGTGTTCCACCAAGCTTAGCTTGAGTGACCACGGTTGGGCCACGGTTATGGAACAGTTAAATGGGGTAGTGTAGCTGCAAGTTGACATCTAGGTAGATTCCGGCCCAAAACAGTGGGCGAGAAGGTGTCAACACACGACAGACGGCGACAGATAATTTATTTTCCCACCGTGCTTAAGTTGGCCATGGTTCAACAGAACAGTTCAACAGCTTGGGCACTTAATCAAAAGCTTACACGCTTTCCAGCAAGGGGTCCGTTAACTTTCAAAAAAGTTTCGCAGCACCAAACGAACGAGGATTTGGGAAAGCCGTAATAAGCGCTCGTGCTAAACTAAACGCTTCCTTTCTCTTGGACAGGTTGTAAAGGCATGCCGTCTTCTCGCAACATTTTAGGTTCAGGGGATCTTCCCATCTTCGCCGTTTTTACAGCGTACGCATGACCGCACCGAGTTAAGTCAAGTCAGTCAGTCAGCGAGACCGGTGGAATCTTACTTTCTCCCCGTCCGGCAATGATTTCCCAGAGGCGCCGCCGCGCGTGAGGCGGAGATTTTTCCTGTGCGCTGAAATCACATGGACAAGAACTCGAAAGGTAAAAGCGTGTATACTGTATAGACAAACACACGCACACACCTTCTTGCCTATAAAGGAAGATTCCCACGTCACCTTCTACTTCGTTCGCAAACGAAAGCTACAGTCCCTTCCGTCTTGGTCTTGTCGTCTCCTCCGGAATTGGGACAAGCCACAACCTAACGCTTTCTTCCCTAAACCTTCTGCAGTTGTACACCCAGGAACAACGTAACACGGAGAGCTACCGTCGATTCTACCGACGAACAAACCCGAAAGCCAAACAACGCCAAAGTTAAACTGGACAGGCCACCCAAGGTTGGGGCCCCTATGTCCCAATTGAGTCCGGCGAAGAGAAAGGGATGTGTTTGACAACACTCGTAACTTTACCTTCTAAGCTCTATACAATAAGCCATCCCGCCCATCCCCCATACAGCCCCAGCCGAGAAACTAGAAAACTTCCAAAAGATCAGCCGTGATCAGTCCATCCTCTTCATAGAACGCAACCCGCGAACGGGAAGGAAAGAAACTTTCTCGAAACAGCTGTTACTACTACTACTCACCATCTACGACTGTGACGACGCAAAAATCTTACTAATGAACGTTGAAATATTCTAGACATGCGTTGGACGTTCTCCTTAACCCAACTGTCTGAGAAATCACCAATGACTTCCATCGATGCGATTAGTAACTCCATGCAAGGGTTGTCCAGGAAGGGTGCCAAGAATTCTGGGCAGGAAGGAAGGGTACCAAGAATTCTGGGTGTTGTACTACAATTGCCCGGATCCTGGGTACTGTACAACGATTGAACCCACAGAGAGTACCCGCGAAGCCCGAGTTGTAGCGCTCTGCCTTTCCCTTGGGCGTTTTCGGCGATGTTAATCGGCGATTCTTTCACAGTTGATAGCTCACGGTATTGGAAAGTTCTTTTCTCTTCTCCAATAAGACGGAAACTATCAACTCTCGCATGTTGGAAGTCCTTATCATCTTTTACCGGGCTGAACGATCCCGAAGTGGGTTTGAGTGAAGAGCCACACCCTGCCCCGTTTCGTTACACATCCGTTCTACTATTTAAAGGACGGTGAGTTTTGCTCCAGTACAAGGCTGGTCTCTTTCGGTTATGGCATGTGAAGAGGTTTGCTGCTAATAAAAAAATGGGGCACTTCGAAGATCCTGTCCTTGAACGAGTATCTCCTCACCGACCAATTTAGATAAAGTTTTTTTGCGGTGGTTCCAAGTTTGCATGACGAAACCTGAGCACCTGTGAAACGTGTAACCGTATGTAGAACGCTCGAGTTGCTATGGCTCTTCAAGCGTGCAGTAGAGCACTGTAGGGAAAAGGTCGTCAGCCAATAAAGCGACATTACAACAAACCTCGATCCGAATGGTCCAAGTCCAAATTCTCCCAATGAGCAGAAAAAGTTACCAACAGCGTGGAACCGGTCTGGTTATCCTAATTGTAGCCGGCCAGTCCCACTGGGGTTCCCTTGGTTGTATGGCACAGTTCGGGTCGAATTTACCGATCGAACCAAACGAGAAAGGCGAAAGGTTCGGTAACAAGTCTCCGCAGCGTCTAGTCGTCGTTGTCTCCCGTCAAAACTTACAACTTCAGGGTTTACTAGACACACCGTCCACGGGCGAGTATTGTAGCTTGTTATAAACCGTTCTTTACCACCGACTGTTTCTACCTCACCCAACAAAAAGTGGCTTGTCAAGTCTCGACCGAGTTGAGTCAGCGTTTCCCTTTACGGACACGCGAAGTCCCTGAATGAACTAGATGAATGTAAAGGTTTATATTAAGTGTCCTGGCCTTGGTGGTCTTCGGATTTTTTAAAGCCACATGGGTTTTACGTCAGACACCGCCTTTCCAGAGAGACAGGCGGAGAGGAAGGTTCTGGCACCCCACACCCTAGCCGCTGGCCATAACCACACCCAAAATCTAATAACTTGTACCTCCAAAACCAAAATCGTCAAAGGATTGCGGAATACTTCGGGAATCTACGGAATCTATTCTTGTGGGTATCGATGTGGTTTCCTGCCCCCGACTTCAACTCAACTCCACTCTTTTAAACCACCTTGGGGTAGATCAGACAACTCCACGGCGAACTACAACGAAACTGGGTTGGAAGCACTACCAAGTATTGCACAACTAAAGGAATGCGATGATTACTTAAACGGTTCAAAACTCGGATTCTCAAAAACCTAGAGGTTAGAAGGGGTGTGGTAATATACCTCCTTAGAGAAGACAATGTTCTTCTGCACTGGTCCGTGCGTCCTACCGAACTGCGGAAACAACTGATACGCTTCGGTCCGCGGCGTGTTACGTTCCCTCTTCAACTAGTTCACCTTGATGTAACACAGTTGACAACCGGCTAAGGGAATCTTCGAAGGTCAAACTGGCCCAGGGTGTGGATATTCTGTGCTACACCAAGAGTTACCCTATCTCAAGTATAAATCAACCTCAACTTGGTCAAGAACTGTGTCCGCTGCTGATTGAAGACTACAAGGAACTTCGTCAAGAGCGTCCTACGCACTACCGGTACCGACTGCAGTATCAACATGCCTCACTGCGTCACTTAGCTAGTCTGCTGCCAAGAAAGCCCGACTAATTTAACGCAAGGCTTTTTATCAAAGGTGCGGAAGCTGAAGAAAACTAAACGAAAGTTTTCACCTTCACTCCAAACTCCTTATCTCTTTGGTGAAAGAACCCCACTGTTCTTGGCAAACGACAGTGTATTTTATATCCTGTCTTCATTACCCTTTCCCAGAGCCACAAAGAAAACGGGAAACATCTCTAGCCTTGAGTGTCTACGGTGCCAAATCCTACCGCTTGAAAACTCCCAATATCACCCTGACAAGCTTGAATCCATAGAAAGGGAACCTTTCTTCTGGTTTCTAGAACACCAACAAGTCAATTTTGGGGGTGGTTTTCGGAGAGGTAAAATCAGATTTCCATAGAACTGGTTTTCTAAGAACGCCGTAGGGTATTTCCCCGTGTAGCTGCTGGCAATCCGGCGACGGTAAACTTGAAGGGAAGGTTGGGGGGGGGGGGTCATCATTCAAGGCATCAGCTTTTCCCAAACACAATCTTGAACCCTTCATCAAATCGTGAACCCTTGAGTACCCACCTTGTTTACTAGGTCACTAGGTCTTCCTCAAAGGGACTCCCTTCCTGTCCGTTCTTACTGTTAGATGCCCTGCACTGTGCACTGAACTGCCACTTGGCAGTTGGTCGGGGATTTGGCTTGACTGTCCCCGCTACGGCCGCGTGAGGCTCTCAACCACATGGCTCTTGGGTGGAGAGTAGTTCATGAGCAGGTAGTTTGTCACATTCGTAAAAGAACAAAGGGGGTACTACCTGCAGTTTAGTTCTTCACAAAAACAGCGTTATACACCTGCTCTCACGAAATGGCTCGTTAAGCGTATAAAACTTTCTGCGAAGGAAAGAGAGTAGATAAAAAACCCTGTGGGATCGTTTTGGCTACGGTCAGTCAAATCAAGTCAGTCCGCGCACATTGGGGCGGTGCAAAAAAAAAAATAAAAAAAGGAAAAGTTGTTTAGAAAAGTGGTCGACGAGAAGCGAATCTGCTAATGGAACAGTCAACAATGCAGTCATGGTTGGGATCGGAAAATACGGGACAGAGAAAGGGAGAAACGCGTTTGTATACTACTGCACTGTCCTAATATACTGCATTGTAGTGAGCCTCGTTCACTAGGGTACCCTTAGCCCGGGCAATTAAACAAATCTTCACTTGGCAGCAGAACCATGAGCTTCGGAGCTTATAGCTTTCTTTAATTTACTTATTAGCACGAAAGCAAAGCCGGTCTTCTCTCTTCCTTTCTGGACTTTCTTGGATTCCCTTCCAAGAAGAATACAAACAGAACGAAGGCCTTTCTAAGACAGAAAGAAGGCGTTTTTCTGCTAGTGGGGCTTTAATTGGTTACATCTAAAGGAACTAACCCATGCCGTAAGAAGCATGTACAAAGATTGGGCAGTTGAGTCACGCGTTACGAACACCAGCTTCAAACGTCATCGTTTGGAATTCGGAATACCGTATTACTTTTTAAAAATTAAACCAAGGAAACGGAAATTAAGTGAAAAGAAAAAGCAATTCGTACTTCAATCCGCACCCCCACAAAAAATACATGAAAAGAACGAGTTACTTAGAGTAAAGTCGTGCCGAGTTCGTCCTTGGTTTGGACGGTACCTACATGAGGTGAATGCATATTGGTTCTGCTCTAGTTTGGCTTTCAGACGGAGTTCGCTTTTACCCTACCCTTCTCTTCCCTTCGTGGATCTATAATTTTTGAATTACTTAAACCTGCTCGCAAAGAATTAACCACAGTATTTAGGTGTGTATAAACCTATTCACCGTGGTATTAACCTCAATCGAGGGTCAACAAAGTTGGCAAATTCACGATTTGCACCCAAAACAGACACCTGCTGGACGTCCGTATTCATGTCTACGTCAGATTTGATGGGTGTATATCTAAGATCTAGAAGACCTGACGAAAGAGACCGCGGTGGTTTTCGAGAGCATTCGAATATGGCCTGCAGTTCTTTTGGTTACGGTTTGGCCGCGAGTGACCCAGAAACCGCGGTAAAGGGTCCCGCTTGGTTGCCTTTACAATAACCCACAACAGTGAATTCTAAGTGCCGTTGTTTGTGTCCACTAAAAGTTCGTTACGGCTGTGTTCCTTTGGCCAAAAACAACAACATACAACGTTTTACCTTTTTACTCCTATTTTGCTAAAGATGATTTTAACTCAATCATTCCCAAGAGGTTTTTAGGATCGAGAACGTGAGCTCAACTAAAAGAGAACGGTATGCTTGTTAACACTGGGAAATGTGACCGAACTTACCCTACTTCCAGCAGCCGGTGTTCCTGGATACGGTGCGGGTTCAGGTCTATGTGCCGTGCAGGCTTCGTTCAGTCACTGCGAAAACCAATAGCCCAACACTGAATTTTTTTTCGAACAAAAGTTTAAGGCTAGGGCTACACTCAGCACAAAACCCCGTTAACTGCGTCTAGAAGGTAAAGGTAAGGTAGGGGTATGAATGCGACTTAACGCTACCGAAGTTGCACGCAGACTGTGTCAGCTGAAGTGGTAAGAGAAGTACCTGAACTCCAAGAACTTGGACGGAAGGCGAGGGAGCTACCAATGGGAGAGCAGCGAAAGGAGAACACAACCACACGACAGGCTTCTTCGATGGCTAGTCAGTTCAACATTCGTATACGGCGATCTTATTTATTTACTTCCCCCAAGTAATCGGGTTCGCTGAATGAGTCACGCGTTTAAAGGAGGCTGGGAGGGTTCACATATTGTTTCAAGTTTCGAAATAAAAATACCGGAAGGAACAAGAGAACTCGAAAAGGCGGTGGCACAAGTTTGATGAAGGCCCTTTTTGTAGATAAAAAGGACCCTTTTTATAAATAAAAAATAAAGAGGAGGAACGTGATGAGAAGGAAACAACAGTTCCTGTAGAAAGTGATTCGCATACCGTGAGTTCAGATTTTTCTAATTCAGATTTCTCATTAAGAATGCTATTATGTTGTCCTCCATTTTCTATTTCATTTATTTTATTTTATTTTTTTATTATTTTGTCATGCCTTTACCTGCATGTCATTTCCCTCGCACTCAATAAACCAAACTCCCCAATTTTCTTGTCCCCAAAGAGAGTTTGCAAAGTTTTTGTTCTCTCGCTCTCTGAGCAACTTTGCGTCGCTTTTTGAGGGCAAAAGGAAAGGACATGTTACTTTATAATGAGTAGAAGTTCTTGGGCCAGCAATAAACTTGTCTTGCACGACTATAAAGAAATTTGGTAAACGACTTTGCCGCTCCTTTCAGCGAAAGTGAGCGGTTCTAACATCAAGCCTATCCCCCATAGGGAGCGCTTCCAGCCCTATCCGATCCGACGTGAGAACCCCAGCAGGATAGATTTCGGTGGTCAACAAGCGACAGATTTTTCCACCCACGAAAACCCTTACAACTTGTATGTAATACATACACCTAGCCATCCAATATTCCAATGAATTAACATTGCCCCTTTCCCAAAAAGGGCTCCTGGGCTTCATTTGAGAAACACTACGTGTTAGGTAAAAAGTATTTGGGTATTTACTATGGCCAGCCTGAGGGCAAATTTTGCGGTGGTACCACCCAAAAGCCGCGTACTATTCTCCCCGAATCCACCAAATAACCTTCAGTTGACAGAACAACAGAGGGACAAAGCGAAGAAAGGAAAACATCTATTACGTACAGTACATCCACTCAATAACAGCGGATGCGTTAACGCTAAAGTAAACATACCAGAAGACCTTGCTGTGGGTACACTTGTCTAGCTAACTGACAAGTGAGGCCCTGTCACAATAGTTTCCTTGTTCGCTGTACCCAGTGCATGCAACATGGTACTTGGTTTGAAAAGAGCAAAAGAAAAACTAATTTCCTTAAAAAGCCATGCGAAAACCTGACACGTTACTGTCAAGAATTAATTTGCAGCCAAAGTAAGTTTTTGTGACAAAATGAAAGTTAAAAGGCGCACAGAATAGCTGTCCATAATTTAACATTTAAAAAGCAAAAAAATGCACTTTCATATGTTACGTACTTCCCGGTGATTTATAATTGAAATAGAAAGTTTGGCGTTAAACCACATCTTGGCTTCAAACTTGGCCAATGCTATGCTTCATTGCTTAATGGTAATACGAACCCTAACACGTGATGGTTAACCTGAGGCCATCGGAAGTTGGGAAATAATACCCTTAGGGCTTCCTTGTAGCAACACGGGTGCTTGTTATCTATTTACCTGGCGTTAACGAAGTATCAGTGTAGTCTTTTATGGCTAACAGTGATTTAATAAGTGTAGTTGAAAGTAAACGGTACTGTAGTTTCTCCAAGCGCTCGAAGATCAGACAGAAAGCGAAGATTCCCGAAAGCACGCCACTTCCAGTTCAAGCGACCATGGAAGTATGCTGTTTACAAGGCGTGCCAACTATACTCGTCCCTAAACTGTCACATTCACTAAATCTCATCATTGACATGAGGATTTATATTATAATGTTAAAGTTACGTAGCGAATTGGGAGGAACAAGCAAGGCACAAGGTCCTTTCAGATTAAGAAGATACATTCTTTAGCAAAGGAAGTATATACACCAGTACCAGTACAATTCGTGTTCAACGCAAGGTCTAGCAGGTCAAGGCGGTTCCACCTGACATTAATAAATCTGTGTTCATTAAAGGAATTTGAAGGCAAATAAAAAGGCGGTTTTCTTTGTAACCAATTCGGTACTTGGAACATAACCAAATACAGTAAAGTAAGCCGATACCAACTGCCTCGGTTAATACAAGAACGTTTCTTCTGTGTGACAGACGTCTAAAAAACGGTGCCCTCTACAGAACGACCTTTAGATTGTGTTCCAACTGCGTAAACGTTTCCTCTTGAACCTGGTACTTTTTGCCGCAAGGCAGGAATTGAAAAATTATGACCTTAGCACATTAACGCAGAATTCCCAAGCCCTTCACATATGTATTTTACTTTATTTATATTTTCCCTTAACTTTGTTTTCCTTTATAAACTATTACCGGTTGGCTTGCTTCATTATTCCATCAGGCGTTATTACATCACCCTAACGAGCTACGAAGGTTACAGCTGTACATCAAATAAGATTTTAAAACACGGATAAGATCTTTAGTAATTAACTTTCCTTTCACTCGGGTCAGGGTCTTCCTTTTCAATGGCTACGTATAGCTATGCTGTTTTCTTCCATTCAAACGGAACTTCCTTACCGTACGATGGAGATCAAAGACAGGAACGCATAACGGACCGATGTCCGGAAGAAATACTTGATGATGCGTATCAGAATGTCAGAATGACAGCATGACAGACTGTAACGGACGTGTATGTTGATGCAGGAGATGGATACGGATGATAGAAGCCCCCTGGCGGTTGCAAAGGCCGAACATTGGCAAAATAACGGTAAAATGGACGTGGCCATCAATAACGCTTTACATAATCAGCATCGTTCAAAGTCTGTGTAAATGCTGTAAAAATGGTTTAAAATTCAATTCTACCGTTAGGGAATTACTCTATGCCAGCTGCTGCTGGAAGGGATGGACAAGGCAGTAAATGAAGATAAAACCAATTTCTTAAAAGCATTATGCTGAGTATCATTTCAGCCGATAGTTTCTTTTCGTGCCAAAAAAAAGACTAGCTACAGCCTAATTTCGTAGCTAATTCAGCATCGTACTTATACACGCGATGGTAAAATTTTCAACCTAATTAGAGACGAACGGACCAAATCTTCAGAAGATTTGGCATTGGAAGCTGCTCTGCATATGATACAAATTACAATTGCCCACATATAACGGTGAAAACTGTATATAAGAACGTCTTGGGTAGAGCCGACAGGGGTAGTATAACAGGTTATATCCCGTGTTTAAAAAAGACATGCATTTTAATTATTTATTCAAATTAAAAGCAAAATTGGCTCGCAGATTAGTTCAAGCCGGTTATTTGCTCAGTTTCGCCGTTTTTTGCAGCTAAAATCAAGATAACCATTTATATAACGTCGTAGAATATAGTACGGCAATTAACTACGGCAAAAAGAAAATTTCCAGTAATTAGAATTTTGTACGGCGGTACTACTTATCCCATTTATGCTAAGAAATGCCTTGAAATAAAACCTGAATTTTTAAAATTATTATTATACATTTTTATTATTTTTAAAATGTTGTAATTTTATGTATGAAGTTTAAAAAATGTTTAAAATTAAAACAAAATATTTTTTTTCCAAAAGTGCTCCAATTACGGAATCTTAATAGGAAGTTTGACGCAAGAAAAAATTGCAATGATTTTTTTTTTGCGAATACACCGTAGTTAGTATTCTATACGCTAAGTGAACCCTCCTAAGAACTTCTGACGGTTAAACCTCACTGGCCTTCACTTACGCAAATCTAGATGTACTCTTACAACCATTTTATAAGCGCAAAAAACTTCTTTTCTTTGTCTTCTAGACAGGAGAGGAAAACAATTAGGAACTATGTTGTATTGTACAATAAAGAAAAATATAGATAAAGGAATGCCGCACGCTTTTTGTCTAATACAAGGCCAAGGCGGCGATGTAACTTCAAGAAGTAACAAAAGTGAACAGCACTTTTTTAACCTTATTAATTGTTACATGACTACCCAAATGCAGTCGTGTGTGTTTATATTGCGAAAAAACTTTTAAAAATGCTTCGAAAAGTCGCCATTTTGGTTCCTATAAAGGCAACAGTGAATTTTGGGTATCAGACAAACAACAGGCTCTCCAGTTTCAGAATCCGGATAAAAATGACACTTATTGTGTCATATTGTTGCCAAACGTTCTCCGGAAAAAGAACCGACAAACGGGTATCACTCGAGTTGAAAATTGGTACTTGGATTGGAAATACATTAGGTTAGGTTAGCTTTGTTTAGGTTAACGATTCTCATTAACTTTCGTTGAAGAACATCGTTAAAAATTGCCCTTTCTTTCACTCCACTAGCTGAACCAAGAAAAATTCACTGTTGAACAGTGACACACGAGTGTCATTTTTGACTCCCAGCTACTTTACATACGTGTGTAACTTAAATCCAGAGAACGTGTTGCAGATAAGACAGGAAACGGACGTCCTGCAGATCCCACTTGACATGCTAAACGAAATGCTCTTTGCGACTTTGTGCGACCGAAATTTATCTCCATATTCAAATTGTCATTTTCGGCAAGCCTGAATCTCAAGGTTTTACCATATTACTGCCTGCAGAAAGGGACTCTGCATTATTAAACATGGGTTTATGTTTATATAGTGTGTCTCAGGGTGACGTCATATTTCATAATCGACCTGCAACTTGGAATGGCGGTAAATTATCGCGTTTTTTCGAAAGCTTGGGAAAAATGCGACCCAAAATGGGCATGAAATTCCCAATAAAAGTTTGTCAAGTTTGTAATAAATACTTGGCTCTATTCACAACAGGTGTTATTTACAAATATAACTGCCCCCAAAGAATGACCAAAAAATGTTTCACCTCTTTTTCCATCCACAATTACTTGTGTAAATATTTTTTCCTTATTTTTTTCCAACGAACGCAAGTTTTCTTATAGTGAAATGCAACAAACGACTCCCCAGCTTTTCCGCTTTTTCTTAAATGAGCTTGTCCCAATAAAAGAAAGAAAAAACAAAGAATACGTCATGCTCAGCCCAAAATGGGCAAGTGAGAAACTTTCCCCCAACTTCGTTGTACCACGGGGGGGGGGGGGGTTCTCTCTTTTTAATTCATTTACTGTTCACAATACACAAGAAGTCGTGTTCTTCATGCCAAGTAATTATGCGTCTCGCAATTGTACCGCTTGTGATACACTTGAACAGATTTACTTAAGCGGATGACTACACACCGTTTTGTGTTCAAAACCTTCCGCTTTTTCCTGGCCAATTAACGTCTAAACTGTTTTTTTAGTTCACATAGCAGACTCTTGTTTGGATTTCTTGAAGATTTTCTGACTGACTCGGATTTTCCTTCATTTGTTTTGTTTTCTTAAAGCAAACCTGCTCTTCATTTGGAGAAATTGGAATGCAAACCACACCAGCAAATTAATGTCAAAAACAACGGCTCAACTTGAGTTTGTGGGGGGGGTGAAAGGCAGTTTTTTTTCTGCCCAGAGAATACTATAATGAGAGGTGAAGATAATTGGGCGAAAAGGATAAACTGTACTATGTCTAAACTAAGTGTGTTTCATCTTAAAAACTTGTTCGCGTAGGTTTCTTTCTTTTGCTAGCCATGGAAATGTTCAATACATGAAAATGAGGTAGACTTTTTGATAGAAATCTATAACAAACACCAGTTTGGGGGCGAAGGTAATTTTTGAAATATTTTAAATGGTGAGGGATATGACAAGGTTATTTCCAGAAACATCAACATGGACTCTTCTTCTAGCTGCGTTTTTGTGTATCGATTGGTGTAGAATTTGACGGCAAAAGAGAGACGAATCTTCCTCTAGCGTTTTTAGTTGATCTTGAATCTTCCTTTTTGTTTTAAGTTCACTTCCTGCTGAATTTCCAAGACAGGAGTAAAACAGACTAGTATGCACTCTTTCTTTTCAAAGTTCTGGGAGCTGGAAAACGTTTCTGGTCTTCACTTTTTTGGTTCACTCAATGACCTTATTTTCCTTGTCTTTCTCTTCTGGACGGTTTTCACTTTTGGTAGTTCAATTCCCCTTCCTGACTAAATTGCAATGTTTTGATCGCTTCGTTTTAACTTTTCACGAGGTGCACTGACGCCATCTAGGCACCAAGCAGGAAAGCAGGAGCACGATGCAACTTTTGCCTGATCCGAAAAAACGAGCCAATTGAATATGTCCGTATCTTTCAGCCATGTGGAAGGGAAATCTGGGTTCGACGAGCTCATCACGTGTACGGATACGGGCTGAAGACGTTGAACAAGATGGCGAAGAGCGTGCAAGCTGCATACACGCCTAATGCCACCCACCAGATGAGTTGTTCGTGGAGTTTCTGCTCGAAATTCTTCAGCACGAGCAGGCCAATCGTTAATCCAGCCAAAGCTCCTGTTAAATGAGCCACGTACGAGACAGGCGGGCCAATTTGCTCTGCTGCGTATCTATCGTAAATGGCGAAGCCTACATCAGCACTCGCCACCACGAAAACGCCCACCAATCGGATCTTCCCAAACTCCATGTTGTTGTAGTTCTATAAGGGAAAGAAACTTGGTTATCTTCTTTATCTTTATACGTTTATCTTTATTCAAATATGTTACCAATAGAACGTTTGCTAAGTGCGCTGCCAAAAGCGCGTACACTCCTCCGGATGCACCCACTAAATACACATCAGTATCAAACACGGAAGTGCCCAAAGAGCCTATGGAATGGCAAAAAGAACAAATACAGTTAAAACGTCAAGTTCCCCCCACATTGGGAAATTTTGAGATAAAAACCAATTCTTTACCGGCTAAAACGCCAGCCATGTACACAGTTCCAACTCGTAGAGAGCCATGGACCATTTCTAATGGCAATCCCACCAAAACTTGCACCAAAAGATTGAACAATAAGTGCAGCCACCTGGGAAACAAAGAAAAAGGTATTTTTCGATTAGAGAAACAGACAAAGGAATACCTTCTGACACCAAAAGGCTAATACGCAGTCAAACAAAAATGTTAGTTAAAAATGCTAGTTAAACAGACAATACAGAAACCACGGTTTCAAGTCGAGGCATTCCAGAGTGGGTCGGAATGACAGTCCAATAGTTGGTTTTTCGTACCCAAAACTGGGTGCCCTAACACGCGTGTCGATTGCAGCAAATTCGACAAATTCTTGTACGTTCTACTTCTTTTATTCGTTTGTTTCTTCTTACGAAGGTTTTCCAAGTTCCAGCATTTCATTTGCTCCGTCATGCGTCACTATCAGCCACCGTCTTTCAGGTCTACTTCCTATAGCTTTGTAGTACTGGTAAAAGAACTCTTTGTATCGTTTAGTTTCGCTCCTTCCTTATTGCCAATCTAAACCACTCAGGAATGCCCAGACTTGTGTATGGATATATGTATGTGCACTTCCTGCACCACTGTTTGTTGATAAGTGCGTCTTGCTCGTCGCTATAAAGTACGTTGCAGAACATAAAAAGGAAAGGTATGGGGATTGGGAGAAATATGTGAAACTTACCCGGCATGTAGCACCATGTAGAGAAGAAATCGCCATACTTCCCATCTTTTGTCTGGGCGATAGATGAAAATGGAATTGATGGGGACTGGGCCGGAGGGATTCACTTCGCCCGTCACCACTGTGTAATACGTAAAGAAGCCCAACTGCGAAAAGAACAAAACGAAACGGATTATGAAAACACGGCTTTTAACTTCAACAAAACTGTACCCTTTGATCCACTTAATGCAATCATGTTTATTATAGCATACACATAAAACTGCGGAGTACTACAGACTACGGTATACTGCGTAGCATTGCAATAATGAAAAACTGGGTATTCAAACCACAATAAATGGCGGTTGCTTATGGTCCAATATTTCACTGTTGATTCAAATGTTTGTGGCGGGAAATTCTCTGTGGCCACATTTCACTGTGTGGATTCATGACCTCCCGTATGTCATATTTTGTTCCTATCTCTTACGGCATACAATTGGGTCTTTCCTTTAAACAATAGGTTTTTTCTACGAATTTATTTTCTTTAAATACATTTTCCTTCCTTTGAATGATCTTGTTTCTATCAACGAAGTGTAAGAGATTATCGGATTTTGTAAGGAAGGAAAGTCCAATTATTTCTTACGAAAAGCTTTGTATGTCAGAGAAAAGCCAAGCTTCTATGGTTCGTTCCGAATCCAAAGCTAAGTGCTTATCTAGCTTTCCCTTTCAACGCAGGAAAATACCTGCCCTGAGCTCCTGCAATCAATAACTTGCCCCGAGGCTTACAAGCTATTATACTGTAAACGCATAAGCCCAGGTTCTTTACAGATTCTTTATAGCACACATAACATATATAGTCAAGCACGGCACGGCACAGAAAGTTTTCCATGATCACGTAGATAGTCAAACGTCCACAGACGTCATGAATGGGAGCTTCCCTTTCCATTTCCACGACCACCAAATGCGACCCAAATTAGATCCCAAGTATTGACTCCGTACCCTAAGAGTATCTTCCTAAACTAGTCCGAATCTAAATCTACAATGTGCGTAAGAAAACACTCCTGACCTTAGTTTCGCAAAACCCAAAGTTCCCAAGGTGCCCAAGTTTTGCTTTATTCACTGTGATGACTGTTTAGTCTCGATTACATCCTGGGGCCCGCCATCTGTCAACAAACCTTTAAAGGAGTCCGGGCGTCCTCAAAAAACAATTCAGCACCGTTTAGTAAGCTAAAAAAAATGTTGGCCAAGGTAGATTCCAATATAGCCATTCATGTAAAGTAATGCCCATGTCTCCCAAACGGACAGCGTATGCTATTTCTGTTCTTCCCAGACGCACACTAAACCAACCTTGGTTTGTGTGACTCACGCCAAGTAAAAAGTCGAAGGAGTTCCATGGCGAGACTGGAGGCATGTCGACGTCACTCGCGTGGGCTTCTCTGCTAAATGTGAATCTCCGCATTCCAGACCATGTTTTGCGAAAAATCTCGACAATTAGCCCCACTGACACACTTCCAGGCCAGGATCCGTAAAACGCTCAGCTCGCCTTGGTTTATACCTACATACGCACAGTACAGTATTGTGCAGATACCCTCAAGCACAGGTGGTCAGCGAGACTTCGGAAAGGCACCCGCGGACCATCGCAGTGTGCCACTGCTGCTATAAAGGTCCATTTAGGTAAAACTTTTGCAGCTTTACAAGGCACCCCAAACTTGATATGGACAGCCGAAGCCGAAATCCCCACGCATGGCGCGTGGCTCTCTTTAGCCTCTACCTCACCTCTTAACAGATGGCCAATGTGGGACTTTTGGACACTAGATCCCCTTATTATGACTGACACTGTGTCCTGCCTCCCATTTGCTTTTGTAAGTCTGAAAAATTGCATTACGACTGGGGCCAGACAAGAGAAATTACAAGTCGAGTAGTAGTGGAACGTTGGATATCCGAGCTAATGGAAAGCTAACTCAATCCATTTGCCGTGCTGCCAAGTCCGTCTCGGATAGAATGGACCTCGCCTAGGAGATTTCTTATGAGCCGCGCTAAGACAAAAGCATTAGAAAGGGAAAGAAGAGCAATTTGGCATGTGCCAAAGGTTATTCATCTCTCCCTCACTTTCTTCCTCTCGGTGTATGTTGGAGCGTTTTGGCTCAGGTCAACCAGCTGACGTTTTGACCACCCAAATCCTCGAATTCCACCTCTAGAACTTATACTGCAGACAGGTAACCCTGCCAAAACGTTATTTCCTGACGAACTACGAGCGGATACTTTCCAAACACGGTTTGCGTTTTCTCCTTATGCCCAAGATGGAGATTGTTGACAGAATAAGGGGGCAAGTAGAGCCGAACTGAGTTAACTGGAGCACTAAACTGCCCTAGAAAATGTGTGCTCGGCTTTTTACTCACCCGAACGAAGTCTCTTCATTTTGGGAAGAGACGGGCCAAGATTAAAAATAAGCAGGGAGACAGTGGGTTTCAAAATGGCAGACTGCCCAAATGACCACTTTTGGCACGTGTCCCTGACTTCCGCTTCGGTAACTTAGCGTGAGCTTGCTTGCGTTTCGAAACAAGAAAAACACGGCCGGATAACTCGATGAGAAGCCTGGTTAACAAACACCGAAACCGAATTTCCCTTAGTCTTTTACTTCGACTACCTAACCCCCCCTAAAGTACAATTTCCTTGTAAATCAAAGCGATTTGATACAGGGGATTTAGGATCATAATAGGGCTTCGCTACTTAGATATCAAGGTATATGGATACAGGAGCAACTAGAAAGGCATTATTAAGGCTTGAATGACTGGACTACATGCTTCAGTGCATCCGTTTCCGTGATCTACTAGCCGCGGATCGGCTCCATCTAACACACGTCTCGTACCTTGTTTCCTTTCCAATACCATGGCAACCTCAATCTCAACCTCACATCAAACTAGCTACGGCCAAATCCGAACCTCCTTTTCTAACCTTGTCTTCCCTGGCAAATCTACGACGTACAAAGGATTTTCTGGATAACTCGGCCAGGCGCCTATTCTGGTCCCTTTTTACGCCAATCCAATGCTATTCCATTGCCTCAGCCCGCTAACATTTCACTGTTGCCACGGGACCAATCAAATTTTCGACTTTCGAATTTCGCCAGTTCGCGCGTTAAACGAAAAGAAAAAGGCATTTCACTGTTGTCAACAATGAAATGGTAACGGGCTACGAGGCGCAGCTAACTTCCCCATGTAGACTGTCTACATTTTTACTAGGACAGTGAACACTGTACAATTTCACTGTCGTTGTTTATCATGCTTTTATGTTGTGTGATTCACCGTTAATTTCAACAAGTTAAAAACCAATCAATCCGCGGGTTGGTAAGGACATCCACTCTTCAAAGTTATTTTTGTTTTGTCGGCTAATTTTAGAAAAACTTGGAAAAACTAGAAACCGCCCGCTTTTACCAAAAAATTGTCTTAGAAGTTTAATATACACAGAATTACAAGGGCAGGCTAAAAAAGGGCTACTTATTCTTTGTGCCGACACCCAAAATCCATATCAGCCAGATGTCTACAATCATAAAAAGCAAGTTATGAAGTTAAAGAAAGGCACACTTATTGCACTACAAAGGAAAACCGCTAAGCTGTTTCATTCCTTTTTTTTTCTTTTTCTTTCCCTTTCCTCGGTAAAGGATTTTCCTTCTTTTTCTTTCGGTTCAAAGGGGCTTTTTGCAGAAATTAACTTCTATTTACGAGGTAATTACAAACCCGAGCGCAGCTACCTTTCGGGATCGAACCAAAAGAAAAAGGGCGCGACTTTGGGAGCCTGCTGAAGCCTTCTGAAGCGCAAGACCACCCTGGGATCCTTTTGGAGGGAACACACCTCTGACAGCAATGGAGGGGGTAAATATTATATTAGTCGGGGGCAAGAGCCCCTTTTAGCAAGAAACGTTCTTACTCATTGCATGCGGCGCAAGTTTTCTGGCCCAATTTCTTTTTTTTCCGGGAGGACAAAAGTATTAGGAGAGAGCCGTATGGGAAGTATGGAAAGTCCCCCAGTGCTGACAAACAGAACATGCGAACGCATATGACATGTCGGGGAATCTATACCTTAACTACACCCCGGCATGCTCCTATTATAGTCATGTAGTCAATAAACTGCGCCCCCTTGAACAAGCTAGCCTCCTACTGAGCCTGGCCAGGAGACTCCAACGAACGAACGTTTCTTTAGCCACGGGGGCGCGCCATCTTTCCCCCCTCCTATGATGCTTGCTAAATGTCATTAGACGACATATTGCATGGCATGTCCGTGCTCTTGACTTGACAACAACAAGAATTTTCGGCCTGTTTCTCCATTGCTTGCCTTAGTTAAAACCGTAAACTAGAGGGTCTCATTACTACCAAGGTTGCCCATTCCATCCCAGGTTAACCCAACAGAAGGCAACTGAACGGCGAAAACCAAATAACAAGTGGGGAAACTTCTGTAATTTGAAAGATTTTTCTTGGAAACTTACTCTACATTGATACATTCTTAGAAGCTGCTCACTTCACACCCTAAATACATGGCCGTTTTAGAAAATCCTATACACATCCAAAAAGAACTCCTAGGCCATGTTGCGGAACGACTCAATTCGAAACTCCTTTTAATTTTAATAATGTAACTTCTTCTGAGAGCAATCCGAAGACTCAACTTCTTAGATGTCCACTTCCCCCTCTAAATATAAATAGCAGTTTTAGACAATCCCACAGAAATCGAAGAGCTCCCAGGCCATGTTAAGAAAAAAATCATTCGAAATTCATTTTTAATAAATTAACTTCTGATATAGCCATTCGAAGGCTCTAAAACTCCTCTGCTGATGCAATTCCAAGGCTCAGTAAACTTGTTAGACGACAAAGGCTCAGAAAAAGGCTCAAAAATAAAGTTTCGATGAAGTGCTGCCTTGACTGAAACTTCCCTGAACTTCCGCAAAGATCGAAAAAGGTGGGGTCGAAGACCGTGTCGTATTGACATAAGAACTTCGTCGCCTTCTTGTGAGGAACTTCCTTCCCATTTCTTTTTTGGGAAGAAGACTTTACTTTCCCTTTCTCCCAGTCAAGCAAGTCAAGTCAACAAGCGCGATAGCTCGGTACCGGAAACTTTCTTCTGCCAAAGCAGATTCTAAAACAAACATACTTTCGCGGAAATAGTTTTGTTTTGGAAAGAAAATATCAAAAAGATCAGCCAAAGAGGTACACTAACCCTCCCGGAAAAAATTGCCATTTTGCAACTTTTGTCCCGCAAAAACTCCTCCCCTATTAGCAATAAAGGCAGCGTGACAAACGAAGCCACCCAACCCTGCTTCCTTTCCTGGTGCTGACGGAGACGAAAATTTTGTGAAAAGCGTCAACTTATTTGGCCAACGCTTCAAAACGCTTCAAAACTGGACCCTATTGTTGCAAAGTCACTTTATTCCCGGACCGTCACCGTCAGCGCTCTTCTGTCACGCTTACTACGCATGTGGGTATGTAATCTGTATCGTCACTGCAGTACACGGCGTGACACAGGACCTCTGAAGAGATCCTACGGTCCTGATTAGGTGGCTTGCGTTCAATGTCTATGGTTCAGGCATGGGGACACCTAGGAGACTCTCCATGTGTGGCACGTGAAGCTTTACAGGCTTAAGGCTCTTTTTAGACACTCTACACTATACATACTCATTGCCTCTTTTGTGATCCGCTCCTAAACAGCTTTTTTGCTATCTGTCTAAGCCCCCGCGTGTCGTATGACACAAAGGGAAGATGCTCTCCCAGCAGCAATAGAGTTCCCCTTCTTCCCCGTTTAAAACTATTAACACATCTCGAGTTACCATAACTGGAGGGGCGTGTGGGTCCTGCACAAAGGGAAGAAGGAGGTTGTCAAAGACCTCCCGTATAATCCGGTTAGGCTTAAATTGCTGAGCTATCAAGATCAAGGCGCAGGAAAAGATTTTTTTATAGACTAAACACAACCCGGGACGCCTGGCCAGGGACGCGGCTTCGTTCCTTTTCCTTGAAGGGTCCCCAATAAGCAGCTGCCTGACAAGTTACCCGCAACGCGTCAGGACCTCCGAAGGTCCACAAGAGACCAGGCAATGCTACTCACCGTCGTCTCGATCTCAAATCCAGGCCACCTTCTGACACAAGAATGCTCCCACCTTCTATCTCCTTAAATGTGCGTTTAGAGAGATGGAAGGTGAAGGAGACATGTCGCGCGAACCTGTGAAGGCTGTTTAGTCGCGAGCTGACGGTTCAAAACGGTCCCATAATTTTCCAAGTTATGACATGGCTGTCGAAAATCGCGCCCTGCCCTGAGTTATGGACTTGACACGAACTGGAATGACTGGGACCCTCTTGGGAAAGGAAAAAACTTGTTTGGCTCTAGCTGAATCATGGTCTCATGGAATCATGGAATCATTCTAAGCTGAACATAGGCCAACCCGGCCGTGGAACTTTTGGCAGGGGGATGCACGGAAGACAGAAGGAGAAGGAAGGTTTTTTGACACGCTGGAAGGCGTGTGAGAATTCCTGGGAATTCCTTTGAAATTAGCCGTTGAAGGAATTGAAGTTGAAGCTGCCTCCGTAATCAAGTGGCGTGGGACGTGGACTACATTCAGCGCCTCGCCGTGAGCCTTCGTTGCGCCTTCAAGGAGCAGCCAAAGCCGCGCGACCTTCTGAAGAATGTCCCGGGAACTTTTGACGGCGCTGGTTGGTAACAACAGTAAGAGACTTGGGAGGAACGAAGGAATTGAAAGGGGGAAAAGCGACCGAACTTTTTCGCATAATGGATTTCGTGAGACTCGAGAAGGAGCACACGATGCTTTGGTATTCTGTGGGGAGCAGACCGAAAAAATGTGTGTCGGAACTGTGAACTCTTGTTTGGGATGTCAAATGGCGCTGTAAAAGCAGTACGTGCATGGACCCATCAAGTTGAATCATGTCGATGGGTCTTCGAGATAAAGAAAAAAGGAAAGAGAGAGGGCATTAACATGCGTGATTTGCAGCAGCCTGGTCCTAACGATGTGACTTTGGCTTCCCGTCCCAAGCCGTTGTCCCCCCTTCTACCCAAGATCCTTCCGGACTGGCGTTGGTCGCAAAGTTCCTTTGCTGACCACCATCACCAGATCCGGAATCTTGCGGTTTGGACTGCGCCTTCCTCTCATAACACGGACAAGACAACCAGTTATGACAACGACCTTGTTTTGAGGGGAGCCAAAACACGGCTCAGCAAAGAATGAATTTTCCGAGGTGGGCAAAGAAGATCGGCTCTTGCCAAAATTGTTACCTCGGCTTGCTTTTCTACTGGTCGCTGGCACTGGCCATGTTCTCCTCATCTATAATTGGTCGCTATTCTGTGCTCTCTTTCCGCTGCCTTGTCGGCCTTTGGCGGTGTCGTATGGTCGCCGCGGCGCCTCCTAGCCTAACAGTCCACGGGCACCGGTTCGGTTCGGCTCAACTCAACGTCACCCGACCCGACTTGTCCAACTCAGTCTGGCTGCCACGTGAGTTGCCGCAAAAAAACCTTGCCCGTCAAGAGTGCGAACCAATATAGAACCTACAAATTTGCTAAAAATTGGGCTCTGTTGGGTACTACAAAATACAAAACTTTGGTTTCGCTCTTTGGTAGAACAGTGTACAGTACGTTCGCACTTGAGGGGTAGGAGACAGCTTAATGTGACTCGTGTGAACGCTTGGAGCTAAACGTTACCGTTATATTTAGTGAAAGAGAAGATGAATTCATCTGGGAACTGCAGAGCGTGCTCTGCATGTTCCTTTTTTTCCTTCGAGTTTTGGGCTTCTTTGTTCTCTCGCTCTCTCGAACACACAAGACAACGCAGCTTCACCCTGGCTTTCTGTCACGATGCAAACGTTAATCATGCCTCCATTGGCATTTGCATAATAGTAAGGCGCTTTGTCTTCTGCTGCCCTATTCTTTCCCTCTCTATCCAACACCCCTTGTCTCCCATACACTCCGGGTAGAAGAGTATGGATATAGATTTGTTAGGACGTCTAATGTATAAACATCATAAAGTTGGTGTGGGAAAAAACCTTTCCGCCTCAACTCAGGTCTTTGCCATAGGCATCGATGGGACTTGGGAATCTCGACAGCCAAATCAAGATCGGGTCCATCGTTTACACAAGTCTTACCTCGATGAGCGTGATGAAGATAATGAAGAGCGGAGGCGGACAGCATGTGTAATGGTCAGCATAGTATTTTCGGTCTCGCTCTTCCGTCAAGAATTCGTCGGCGATGATTTTCACCATTCTAATGATTCCAAAACGAAAAATGTGTAAATGAAATATTCCGAAAAATAGTAAATACAATACTTGATATCAAACAAGAATATCAAACGTAATTAGCACAAGAAAACACCAACAATGACGCTGAATCTCAGCCGAATCAACAAAAATTACGAAGAAAACTATAATTTTCACCGCTCTACTAATTTCAAAAAGAAAAAATCGTAATGAAAAATTCCAAACATTCTTCAGAAAATCATATAAATTCTTCAGAAAAATTCTAAAATTCTTCAGAAAAATTCCAAAAAAATATTCAGAAAAATTATAAAGAAAATGCTTCAGAGTACGGAAGAATTTATAAACGTAATTAGAACAAGAACATCAACAATCACGTTGAAGAATTTAAAAAACGTAATTATTTAATTTAAAACGCCTACAAAAGTAATTGGAACTCTATTAGAACTATTAGAACGATTAGAACGCTGAATCAAAACAAATGGAGCGATAATGCGTTGGAACAACAATGGATCCAAGTTCGGCTGAATGCCAAAGCAATGAATTCCGAAATTCCAAGTTCATTGCCGCGCGGGCAACAATGCGTCGGAATTGCCTCTTACTCATTTAAAGCGGCAATGAATCGCCTGAATCCACATTCAACACAAAGTCAACAATGAACTTAATAAACAAGTTCCCATTCAGACCTTGGACCTGGTGGATTCGAGCTGTGCGATCCCAGTGCTTAGAAACCAGTCACAATGCATCCATAGTGAACTTAACCGAACGAAAACAACTGGCATCAACAATGAATCTATCTAGTGACGAAGGACGCAATTCCCAAAGGTGCTCGTAGCAAGAATGAAAAACGCCACGACGGGAGAATCCGAACCGCGCATTGGGCAGCAAGAAGGAATGCTATACTACAGAAGGATAGATGGCGTACACAATAGCAACAATGAAACTGCATTTCTACGGGAAATCAAAGTCCAAACGTTCCGTAAGCGATGCAAGAATGAATCTTCTAAACAACCCAATTTCTCAAAAAAAAAAAAAAAAGACGGTACCTTCGAAATACGGGAGGTTCTTGCGCTAATATATGGAAGTCGTTTTCGCTGCACACTTCGCGATCGCGGTGATGGACGGCGCATTTGAAGCTCCGGGAGCGCTTCCCGGTCATCTTTTAAAAACGAAAGAAAGGAATTAGTATTAATTTACTCCACAGCTTGTTTCAACGTGCGTAGGATAATCTGCCACATGACTCAATAAAGAAAATGCCACCAAAGATGGTTACGTCTCAGCCCACTCATTAGCCACTTCCGCCTTAACCACTTTCGGCCTAAATTTGTGGTCTCGGTCCGTCTATGATTCTGTGATTCACAAAACCCCCTACGCATGCTACTTCCTCTCTTTTCCTCTCTCCCAAGTCAAGACTCCCCGTCTCTTTCGGCCCACTACCCAGTATACCGTATTGGACTGTACGACGTCACACTCGGATTACCTAGGATGGGTTTCTCGGGCGGCTCGCACTTCCTCTCCTTCATTAAGCAATCAATGGACTAGTCTGGGACTGTCCCTTTCGCTTTCAATGGGAATAGCCTTCATTCTTTCTTTTTTTCCCCAGCACATTCACCCAAAGTACAGCCGTAAGAAAGGCTATAGAGTAGATACGCTTTTCAGGCGAAGGATAGGATTTTTCAATGAACCCAACCTCGGCCACAACCCGAACAAAACTGGTTTCTGCTCGCTATTACAGTGGACTTTTTACGTATTCCTCTTTTTTATTTTATTTTATTTGGGTGCGTGTTCCCTTCTTAGATTCGCTTTTTTCTCTCTTTGCCAGTATTTGCTCTTTCGTTTAAGAACACGATTTAGAACAATGAGCGGCGCCTCATTGAAGCAAGCATTCAAGAAGTCGACAAAACACCTTGGCAACAATAGCCCCCCAGCTTATTGATTTCTTTCCAGCATATCCACACAACACCACACTAAGAGTCCCCTCTTCTCATCCTTTTTTTAAACTCCGCAATATCGACTTAAGAATACGCGAGAACTCACCCAAGATTGTCACCAAGTTGGAGGATGGACCGAATTGAGTAGGCTTTGAAAGTTCGTAAACGGTTAAACTTAGCCCACATGAACTGCAGTAATGTTTTGGATGTTGTCGAGAAAGAACTGAACACTTTTGGTGCGAACTTGGTTACTGGGAGCAACACTTTTTGAGGAGTAAAAAAGGATAAAAGGAGCACCTCCTGGGCCAACACCTAATTGAGCACAATAATAGACATTCCGTTGGTTGGTATGTGTACAAGGGAGTGTGTAGTGCAGTGGGTTTTCGTTTAGTCGAGCGCGCCGCACGACAGTCCCAACCTAACTGTGGCTTAGAAAGCCTTGGCCCACGCAGCTATACACGGGTTGCGGATGCCGGGATGCCAGCATGACCAGGCCAGCCCAGGCCGTCCAGGCACAGGGCAGGCCTTCGGCGGCAAACGCTAGTGGGACTTCCCTCTCCGCTAAATGTACCGGAACGGGAGGGGGAAGAGAGAGAGAGCCAGAGAGAAGTAGGATGGCCAATGGCACAGATTTGTCCTGTAGACATTGAAACGGATTGAAGGCAACAATACTAAACTAAAAAGAAAAAAACTTTTGGAGGAAAAAATTGGCTTGGCAAGGAATTTCCCTTAGATGGTAACGAGACCTCATTAGGTTGTTATGTGTCACTCACGTGACGTCATAGTGTTCCTAACGGTGCTACGTGATACTATATTTTAAGATTTTAACAAGTTTCAATGAACCTGGTGTTTCTAAATGTATGCAAGGTTGCAACGATGTTTACTCCAACTCCAACCAAAGATCGTGGATATAACGTCAGGTGGTTCAAAACGCTGATACGAGGGTGATCGAACGGCAGATTCTTGGTATTCAACCAACCAACCAACTAATTTAAAATGCTTTGCTTCAAAGTGCTTTTTCCGTATTTTATTTTTTCGGGGTAATAAATCTTGGCTGGATGAATGTTTGGAAATACTGTACTAAATCCTCAAGATGCAAAAGCGGGCTACACTTTTATTAAATAAATAAATAAAAATATGTACTGGAACGCTTCTATTCATACAGTATTACACCTTCCCTCTTGCGTGGAATACTATTACCTAATTAAGGAACTATTAAGATACTATTACCTATTTAAGATACTATTACCTAATTAAGGATGTTACGTATCTAAAGAGTACATTTATCATTGACCTTGATTCGAACATCGTGATACTCGTGAAGAGTCGTCAACTTAAAGGTAATATTTAGTGCAGTACAGTACACGAAAGGCAATACTCGAGCGTGACGTCAGAGTACACAGCAGGTCAGTCTATTTCAATAAACGTCGAGGCATCTTGGCCACCGTTCGGTTCCAAACTTCCAATGCAAACAAGAACAAAGTATGGAACGCACCTTCCTCCGATGTTTGTACAAGACTGGAAGGTATGGGTGAGGTTAGACCGCAGACGTATTTGGAAGTCCCCAAAAAATAAATAAAAAAATAAAAAAGACACAAGGGCAGCCCAGCCTCTTTTCCTATACAGCGAAGAGAGAAGACGTCAGACGTGTGTTTTTTACCGCTCCCTGTAATGTGGCCACTTTCGACGTCTCGTTAAAGGTTCGGTTCCTCTGCCAGAACGAAAGTCATCTACACTTCTACAGGAAGAAGTCGTAGTCGTGTGCCAAGAAGGCTAAAAACCTGCTCGAAAGGGTAAATCCACTAGCTGACGTCACGCAAGAATCTTCATCACCACCCCTTTGGGTATACGAACCTGATCTATAAGCCAATCCAGAGCATCCAGAGAATTCCAGACCAACCCAAAAAGTCGTGAGAATAAAATAAACTAAAAAAAACCGGCCTGATTTCCTGGAAAACTGGATGTTAAGATAGATATCAGACGATCAATAACAGACCGCTTGACGGCACTTGAAATGAAGAAACTTCCTTAGCATCTATTAAACCTGCTCCTTCTTGAAAAAAAACACAAAAAAGTCGGTTAAATCCATTTCCCTTTCCTCTTTCACCGTACTCCCCCCTTGATGCATCTTATAATCTCATACGAACTCTATACCGAACACCCAAAGGCTTACTATGCCGCTACTGCGGGCCACGGCATCGAACATCCTCCCCATTCTCCTGCACCTTATTCCCCTTATTGCAACACAGAATCTCATGCGAACTCAATCCGAAACACCCCAGCGACTAACGCAACCAAGGCGCTACTGCGGGCTATGCAATCGAACATTTCCTCCTTTACCTCCTCCACCTCATTCCCCTTTAGCGCAACACAGAATTTCATCGAACTCAATCCGCAAAACCCCGGCGTCTAACGCAACCACGGTACTACTGCGGGCTACGGAATCGAACATTTCCTCCCTCTGTACGAACACCCGAACGGCGAACGCAGTATGGCGCTCCTACCGGCTTCGGCCCCGAATCTGTATCCCCGCCAAGAAGTTGCTTACTCGATTCGAGTGATAAATGATGGGACATAATATTTAAGTCCCCGCCTGTCAGGCCTGTCAACTTGTTGAAAGTATTATGAACCCCTGCCATGTCAAAGAGTCCGATGAATTTTCAATGAGAAATGAGTTCACCTTCCTAAAACATACGAGAACATGGTTTGGCATAGCTTCCTTTGGCTGATTAAGGGTCCTTTTTGTTTTGTTTTGGGGGGGTTGGTGTTTCCATTCTTTCGCTAGTTTTGCCTTATTCCTTTAGAGAATCCTGACCACCCTTAACAGCGTGCTCAGGTTGAACATGAGACACAGCCTGAGACAGAAATCTTCTCTAAACTCCTGTTAAAAAAGACAACCCAGGGTCGACAGCCGGTGTCCGCGACCTGTTCTATGTGTCTCCTTACCTCCTTAAAAGCTTAAACACTTTTTGTTGTGCTCTGCTGGCGCAGGCACGAAAACCCATCGTCCAGCTGACCCTCTTGCAACTTAATTAACCACTTATGCCCAACAATCTAAGCAAACTCTTTTGTGCTCGCCTCGGAAGGTAAAAAACCTCCATAAATATTAAGTTGTAATAATAGGAATAGTGTAAATTACTTGACTCGGAACACCAAAACCTGCTGCAATTCACACCACAAACTGCCTTATTAAATGTCACGGTCAATTACGGTAACACTTAGGGTTACCTTAAAGTTACCGACATAAGGATCAAAGTACACAAGGACCTGGAGTCTTTGTTAAAAAATAAAGCGGGTACATTATTAAACCTGCTTCAGTTCAAACTACAAACTGCCGTACTAATGTTATGGTAGATTACGGTAACGCTTAGGGTACCATAAAGTTAAGACAAAAGTATACAGTATTCAGGCCGCAAGGTCTAGTCAGTCTTCGTAAAACATAAGTTGAGTTTAACTCACTCGACTGGCCGGATTATTTGCAGAAAGTATTGAAATTACAGTAACACAAGTTACAGACGGAGAAAGTCTTTTTTCGAACATTTTACGGCCATGTTCAGTCGAGTGATGTGTTGATGCAACCTTCAGCCCAGCCAAACCTTCCAAACATTTGAAGGTAGGCTAATTTTCATTGTTGGTCGAAGAGCGGAACCCAACTTCCCTTCCAAACAGGACCCAGCGAGCTCTTTGGGCTGGCCAGGCATCCGTGGCATTGGCGCTGGGTTTACTGTACTATGTACCATGCTCTCCGGTACGGCTTACTGCACCTGTCCCCTCTCCACATCCGAGCGCGAAAGATGCTATTCACAGGAAACTCTGCAGGCAATTCCGAGTGAAAAGGGGAACCGACAGACGATTATGAACGCAGGCTTCTTTGCAACAAAAGCGCCCGTCAGCGTTTTTTTATGAGCAGGTATGAGTAGACAGGGGAAAGAGAAGACCACCAACTCCAATTCCAACCTTCTAAATACAAAACTAGAAGAACGAGGACGGCCGCGAACGTAACATACGAAGTGTACGAAGCTATGGGTGGTTACGAGGTGATGAAGAAAGTGGTATCGAGCGGGGGTGGCTACGGCCCACTTGTTTCGGTAATGGTCAGTGGCACAGTACAAAAGGTAAAAACGCAGGTGGGGCTGCCCGCGCGTGGCAAGACCTTTGGCTGGCATAAAGCGTATCGCCCAGGCACACCAAAACCACGCGCAGGTGGACGCCTGCTGCCATCAGCGAGCCCTGTACCGAATCTAACTACTCTTGGGGCTTTTAACAAACGAGTTCTAAAGTTTCGCCCAGGTTTTGGCCTTCCTGTTCCGGTAATACTCTTTCGGACCATCAATCAAGCCAGGCGGCCACATATGAGTAATTTCCTGAGCTTGTTTTCGTAAGAAAAAGAGAAGAACGACGCCTGCAAGCGTTAGGCTGCGGAGCGCAGCCACGCGACTGTCCTCGACGGCGTCTGGCGAGGGAGTGAAGAACGCGCCTGCGCGCTGCGCGCGAGACCGATTCGCGCGACGCCAGAGGAACAATTCCGGACAAGGTAAGCGTTAAATGCAGTCGGCGTAGCTAATCAGGAAAAGGAGTCCTGCAAAGGTAAAACGAGCCGAAATGATCCGTACTTTTTTGTTTTATTTTGTGAGCTATAAGACGTCTCAAAGTTAAAAAGCGTGGCGAATGGTCGGTGCGGCTGTGGATGGTTAGTGGCGCGTGCGCCTCGTTCCAGCTGCCCAAGTTTGCTTACCTTGCGGCCTGCCGCCTTAAATAAACTACAAATGATGCTCTCTCTCTGCTCTATATCATAAAAAGTCCCTCGTGTCTTGTTCACAGCTTGCTTGGCAGACAAGGAGGGAACAGACCATGGCCAAGTGGAGCCCGAACGAATTGGGCGATCCACACCACTGTCGGACTGGAGTAACTCCACCTAGGAGGATCCCTGCATTGACAGGACTAACTGGATGAACCCTTTTACCAGTTTCTGAACTAAGAATCATGAACTAAGAAGGGCTGCCATCATAACCCGCGTTTCCTGACGAAGCATAATTAATGCACCTCTTTCCCGTCGACGTGGCACGATGGAATGCCAAGGCTCAGCGGACACAAAGAACCGAGTCCCCGGTTGCTAAAAGGGTCGCGCGTTGGAAGGGTGAGTACTGCACTCGCGGACTGTCTACCCTTACCCAATGCTCCCTGCCTCCCTCGGTCTTGATCACTAAACGTGACTTGCAAAGTAATTATCCTTACGGGATCATTGCGGCGACATTCAATTGGACCGTACCGTACAGTACGTGACATTCCCCAATGTTCGCTGTGCTTAACCGTCAACCGTATCCCGTATGACGCGACAACACTAGGAACCCTTCGACGGGGGTTCCAAACGGACCAAAAACAGTCGAAGCGCTTGGAACTCGGACCACTGCAGCGGTCATTAGCAGCTTACTGACGTGTCTGTGCCCCTGCCAAAATACGAGCTGCACCGAAAAAAAGACCCAATTACAGGGTAATAATTGGCCGGCCGGGAAATTTTTCCTCTTAAATTAAAGGGGCACATGATTTTGGTGGAGGGGGGAGTAGCAGCACTCTTTAAGCCTGGTTGCTGACAATCGACGGCGCGCAGCCCCTTTCTCATTTATCTCGGAAATGGAAATGCAAGAAGAGTTGCAAAAGGGGCCTTCCAGAAACGTGTCCTTTCGGGAAGCCAAAAGCTTCAGTCTGGACGCTGCTGATATGTAGTACCTCTTGCTAACCACCGACCATCAACCAAAAACGAAGGGACCTCCCCGGAGTTATGGTAGCGTAGAGACGTCGGTGGCTCAAACGTATCGCTCGCTCTCTACCTCCGTGGTTCTGTCAAGCCTACATTACTGCGTTGACGGTTTAGCAAGATAAATGAGTTTCAGAAGGTCGTCTCAGCTCAATACCAACTAACTCCTCTTCCGTTCGTGCATTTTTTCCATTTTTTTTACCTTACAAAGAACCAACCAACATTCCTCCCGACCCAAAACTTCCCGATTCAAAATTGTCCCAACTCGGTGGTCTTCTGTTTAAAGTACACCGCCGAATACAGCCGCCAAAGTTGTAATCTTTCAAATTTAGCACGAAGGTGCTGTATTTACTCCATCATAAGTCATAACCCAAACCGAACACCTGGTTCGAGCGATTCATTTCCCAGGTGGATGTCCTAAACCGTGTGTCTCGTCTCATGCCCTCTCATATAGACGTGATTGCGTCAAACCCTTACATCTTAAGATACCTACGAGAGCCCACCTGCAGCGGATGGTTTTTTGGTGCGTTAAAGATGAAAAAAAAACAGCCCCTGCAATCAAAGAACTTCGACAGACAGGCCGTTGATTTTTGGCCCCTATAAGGGCAAGGTTATTATTGGCTTGGCCGTTTTCTAATTGCCACTATTTCAATGCCAGACTCAGCCAGTGGCAGCTGCAATAAAACGTCGACTAACATGGCCATACTAATCTAACATGGCCATACTAATTATTGTAAATCTCATAGATCAGAACAAGGTTCAAATCTTCCAATTGTCCGCGCCTTTTTTTCGATTCGACAAAGTGAAACGTTCCCAGCCAATAATGAAAATTCGCTGTACGGACACGTTTCGCTGTTGCTACGAGAAAAACGTTCTCGTGCTCGCAATCTTCATTCTTGTCGAGTTCCTTCGGCAAAAACGGTTTGAACCCCATTGGTATCGGACTTTCATTACAGTGCACTAGGTTCCTAGTTCCTTTTCGCAGTGAGCTCGGCAGTACAGTATAATACTGCACTCCAAATACCGCAACAAGTACCCACTCAAACTCTACTAAAATGGCCATACTAATAACTGTAAACCTCACTGATCATAACACAGGTTCTTTTATGTGCGTTCAGAATGTGCTGTACGCATTTTGGACTCGACTGAAGTGAAACGTTGCCAGCCAATAATGAAAAGTTACTATCTGGACTGTTGCTACGGAAAAAAATGTCTCGTGTTCGCAAGTTTTCATTCTTGTCGAGTCCCTTGCCTGAATGGTTTTCCTGCACTCATTTCTATGGGAATGTTCGGAATTTTCATTTCAAGTTTGGATTTTCAAAGTTTGAATTCCTCTTCCTCAGTGAGTTCTACGGCAGATTGTACGACTCAACATTCTGGTACCAATGTCTCTTTTCTGTCAATAAAGTAAGGGTTATACTACAATGCAAGTTGTCATTTGCGAGATACAATCCAATTTCGAGGTAATCCATCGCTGTGGTCTGTACATTACAGTACATTAGAGAGTATACAGTATGGCTACTAAGTTGTATAGTCGACTAATTGTTTCACTATTAAGTGTGCTTGGGCAAAATTAGTTAACGTTACCGCAAGTTGAATGTTAAAGTTAGTTAAAAACTCGACTAAAGTGAAACATTGCCAGCCAGCAATGAAAACTCTCAACTCGCGATCTGGATCTATTCACTGTTGCTATGAAAACCAGAACTTTCGCTTGCTCACAATGTTCATTCTTGTCGAATCCCTTTGGCGCCTTAACGCGCGAAAAATGGTTTGAACCCCGTTTGCATGGGAATGTTCGGATATTCACTATACAGTGTACCAGTTTCTAGTTCCTTTTCGTACTGAATTCGACAGTATAGTATAAAAGTGCATTCCCAAAGCACTGCACCAAATTACGGTACCGGGGTCCCTTTTGTGTTAATAAAAGAAGTGTGATATTCCAATGAAACTCGTATTTACAACACAAACCCTTATTCCGAGGTAATTCATTATTGAAAAGCCGTTACTGTTACATTACAGCTAGCACAACTGTAAGCGGCGGTCGTCCTATTAGGATATTGTAACGAGAACTACATTCACTCTAAAGAAACGGGTACTTCTTACAGTCTATAAACTACTGCACTTATAGTAGAGAGTGCAGTATAGTACAGTAGAGAGGACAGTGTACATACATTACTAAGTTGTAATAGTCGACTAGGACTTTCACTAGTAAGTGTTCTTTGCAAAGTTAGGTAATGTTAAAGACTGCCTGTTAAAGACTACCGCATGTTCATGTTAGAAGATACCGCAAAAGGAATTGTAGCACATACACGGTAACTAGTAATTACAACTAATAATTGTGGTAAAAAAATGCTAGTTTATATAGTACTGAAGGTTCTTTGGGACTGTAGACGGTAGTATGGTCCACGCAGTATAGTAAAAGGCCACGTCAAGCAGTGTTGGGTTAAGAAAGACTAGTTGAGACATCCAGTCAGTACTCAAGAGCCCACCTAGGTGTGGGGCCCACCCAGTGATTTCCCAAAGACAAATGTATACACCTGACCCTGTCGGTATATACAAGGCTATTTTTTTTCCTTCTTCTTCTCTTGTTCTTCTTACTGTACAACTCTTTTAAAAGAGAACCCTCCTTGCTCTTGCAACAAGGTGCTCTAGCATAAAAGTTGAAATGTTGTCCATCACCGACCCTTTTCGCAAAGATGAAGTGGTAAATTATGCTAGGAGATTTCCCCTGGCAGTCTTTTTTGGCGGGTCAACAGTTTTCAGTTCGAGTGAATGACTTCATCAAGCGAACTGAACCCCTTTCACGCTGGTTCAGTTAAAAGAACAAAGTACCACACAACACAACATGACATTAACGTTGCATTGACGTGTGAGAGAAAGTTTGCTCAACATTTACAAACTCAGTCCAGACAACCAGTTTAAGGCCGCGGGCAAAACCTTTTGTTGCACGCTTCAACAATTGTAATACGACTACTTAACATCGTCAAATTCACGTCAATTCAATTTCAATTTAACGATATTTTTTAAACAATTTTAACTTCCTTCCTTTACTTCGGGCTATTCACTTGATACAATGATTAAATTGTGCTTACTCCTACTAATATTATTATTTATTTACTATTATTATTATTATTTACTATTTTTATTATTATTAATAATACTAATAAAAGCCTACATTGGCAATCCAATTTAAGAAACAAATACGATGAGGGTGACAATAGTCCATTAGAAGGAAAATGGGTCAATTTGTTAAAGGGTCGGTTTAGTTTTAAAAAAATAAATAAAAAAGGGATTGGGTGAATTATTGGTGTCCCAGATCTTGTGCGTCCAAATACCCGTGAGAAATTGAAATTTGGTATTTAGTTGTCCTTTAGGGTTTCCCATCTGATCGTGCGCTTGTGGGAGGGGAGGGTCTTTCCTAATCTCAAGTCGTTTAGCATTAAGAAAATTTCACAGAGCTTATTTGCCAGGATGGCTTGCCAGCTTTGCATACACAATTCCCTTCCCGATTGACTGACAGGTCGCCATCGCTCAAAATCACCCCTTGATAGCCCTAGCTGCTGTATACTGTATACTGTGGGCATTGTCCCCCCACCACCCTTCATTCTCTAACCTTTTATTATTCTCCTGATCCCTTACACCCAAGAAAAAGCCCCAGGATGGCCAGACCCATCACCTCATCACAAAAAAACATTCTTGACCCCACAAATCCTCTCAATCTCTGACAAGCTAATTGATCCCCCCCCCCCTTTACTTTAGTGGACCTAAAGATTTTTATCAGCATCACTCCCAAAGGTGTTCCTCTTGGTGTTGAACCGTTTGCAACTCTCTCTTACTGGGAATCTGTGTTCTTTTTCTCTGTCACTTTGGTTGACTTGCTCTGGTTCTTCGTTTTTTTAACCTTCTTAAGCTTTCCAACGCTTACGTCTACAGAACAGTATTACAGACGGTGACAGCCCATTCCAGTAAACGTTCCATGTCTTCGGATATTCCTCAACCAAAACCCCCTGCTGTTACCCTCCAACTCTTAACAGGTAGATCCACACAAATCAAGATTCCATCGGTTTTTCTGTACCCAAAACTCCCTGCACCATGTTCCAAAACCATAAATACCAATCTTTTACAACACTGTGCTCCCCCTTCTTCCAACCCCATTTTTTTTAAAGAGTGTAATGCTTTTGGCCGTGACCAATGTACTCTTTTACTATTATTGCCCAAAAGTCCCCAAGCACAATTTCCATATCTGGTCGTATAAATAGCACTAAATCCGCTAAACTAATATTGGCTAACCTCACGTTTTTAGTCCTGGTGCAGTCCTCTAGGACAAGTCAGAGTTTTATTTTTTTAAATAAAGAAAAAATCCAATCTACAAATCAAACCGCCTAAACGTCGCATTACACAAGTGACTCCGTAAAAGAAAACAAAACAAGAAATGCAGAAACTAGGTTAATTATTAAAAGCACTTAATCCACAGAATGACTTTGGATGAGTAAAAGAACCGCTAAGCAAGTTTCGGGGTTTTCACCCCGCCCCGTTGTTTATTATTTCCTTGGTTACGCGTATGCGCTTTTCAAGAATACGCTACTTTAGTACATTTTAATTGGTTTTCTAATTGTTTTTGTTGGTAATCGACGAATTTTCATAGAAGTATTGAATTTCGGGGCAAGAAGCAGCGGCAGTTGCAAACAACCAATGGGGGACAGTTATTTCCGACAAGCCCCGCCCTATGAGTGGCGCAACTGTAAACGTTCTCTGTTTAGAACATTTCACTGCAGTGAATACGGAGTAAAAAAGTGAATTGAAAATAAATAAATGAAAAGAATAAAACACAATATAAGTGCACAATTTACGAATAAATAAAAATAAGTCTACTCAACAGGATGTGCTTCAAAAGTAGGTCAACCTGAATTCGCAAACCAAGAAGTAGGAAAAATGAATAAAAAAAGGAACCAAGAAACAGTAGGCGTATCAGTTCAAACGAGTATAATCTTTCAGGAAACAGGGTAAATTAACGGGGGGCTTTAGTTTTCCAGGTTTTAAAGGCTTGTAAGTGATAAGCTTATGCTCTGGAGCAAGCACTCTTAAACCCCCCAAAACTCATATGCATTTTTACCGGAAGGAAGCCTTTCCAACAAACGCCCTGTTCCTCTTCCGCACCCACAACCCAAATAGTTATAAAGAACAACCTGCTCTAGAGAGAGAGAGCGAGTTCTGGCTTGCTGACAGCGGCGACTCTATGTAGCAATGAAAGGACATGAAATCGCTTGTGCTTTTTTGTGGTCCCCCATTCTTTCGTGAAAAGAATGCCCTGTTCCCAAAACACAGGAAGGATGTTCGTGTCTGCTTGGCTATCGCTCCGTGTCCATTCCATTTCCGAGTGGTCATGTCAGCAACTTGTTAACGACGCTCGTTCCGCGCTCTAGAACGTTTCTGCGTTGCAATAATCTTTGTGCAAACTCAGCCACTTTGGTTCCGAACCGGTCCCCATCCTTCTACCCCTATTCCTTCACAAGCTCCTTAACTTGAATCAAATGTCCTTTTCCTACAGAAGATGAAGTTCTATTTGTAAGATGTTACTTGCAACATTCTACAAACACAAGATTGGGTGTAAAAGTTAGGAATTGTACTCAACTACTATTCAATGGTATTTGCTACCGAATCAAAATCAAAAGATAATGGGATTGTTGTGACGTGGGACAATTTGTCTCTGAACCATGCATGACATCTTGTCCAGCCAGCAGGCCTCAGCAAGCACCAACATTCTTCCAGGGATTTGCTCTTCCCATTTTCCAAGTCAGCGAAAATGTAAATGGCACGCAGCCCAGGCTGCTAAACCTAATCCTTCCTTCAAACCTCTCTCTCACACCCGAGCCCATTTTCCGCCCAATTAGCTCAAACGCTACCAACAAAAACGTTGCTGGCTGGAACTGAACTGAACCCCCAACGCTGTAAAACCCATATCGTTTCGCTTGAAACTCTTCGTAACCTCCGCAGGCAAAAACCTTACGGACGTTAGGAAACTTACGAAACGGACCATATACAGCTCGCATTCTTGACCGACAGCCCGGCGAGTTCTTATAAATGTCCGTCATTGCCACGCCATCATTAATCACAGGATCAAGGTTTGTCTAGCGAAATATATATATATCTCGGAGAACCTAAGAATGCCCCGAACAGTACAGTACAGAAGGGGGAGACAAAGAGTCCCGTACCCGTATGGGCTTATACATATAATATGTATAGCAAAGGACTTTCCAAAAAGTCAAAAAGCTTCGCAACTTAATCTGCGGTTCTTAAGCAGAAGCACGAAACCTCGGGTCCATTTTCCATAATCGGCGCAGCATACAAAAACCCAACCATCCTGGTTTCCCAAGGGATTTCCACTTCCACTTTTGGGGGGTCCAAGGTTCTGCCAAAATCTCCCCATACTTTTTCACCTTTACCTTTACCTCCCACGCCATCAAACTGTCAATCTTGCGACCACCAAAAAGAAAGAGAAACGAAAAAAAGGGCAAATATGGTCCAAATCAAACGTGCCGCGAACTCAACTTCCAATGAGCGAAGCCAGAACAAAGAAATGACAGATTTTCCCTAAATATCCTGGACTAACGATGTTTTAATGACCACGCACATCACGTACGGTACCCAAGCGATACTCTCTGACACAACTTGAGGTCAATCAGTGCCCTCTTCTTCCCCTAAACAAATGACTGTCTATTTTTCAATTTGCTGTTCGACTGTTCTATGTTCCATGTTCAAAGCTATGTTCTAAGTTCTTGCGTAACAGATCCATGATCATCTGCCAGGACATTTGGGTACTATAACTTGAGGTCTAGTGACTTATGGCGTTTTCCTTTGGGAACCCTGGTGTAACACTTTTTGCCCTGAATGCCACAAATTCACTGTTACAACAGTGAATTTGTGGCACCAGGGCTCCCAAAAGAAAACGCCATTAATGCTTTACGTCGGTGTGACCGATCTTGTCAACATTGTACAGTACCATCCTCGGCTCTGGACGATGACACTTTCGAGTCAACAATGAATGTGCTGCAGCTCGTATGGTGTCGAATCTATTATGTAGAGCCTTCCGCGACAATGAAATAAATCATACTCTTATGTTCCAACAGTACGACTCGCTGTGACACAATAAGCCGTACTTGGAGATCACGCACGATCATCTGTCACACTTAAGCGGCTCAGCAAATTGGGGAAAAATCAAGAGTACAGAGTTCGTAAACCGGACGAAATTGCTGGCTGGGATCACAATAAGTTCCTTCCCAAAAGTTCTCTTCAAAAAGGATATTGGGCAAAGTTGGGAATGGATATCAATAGGGGGAAATAACAAAGTTTTTGGGAGCCAATGCAGCAAGGAGCAAGGGAGTGATATTCTCTATATTGTATCAAAGCTTTTTAGTTCGTCTAGTCCCATTTTCTATTGTAAGGAGGATTTTGACAATATAAATGCTCTGAATACCCCAGAATCTTCCGATGGAGGAAGGTAGGGTCTTTGCTCAACAATTCCTCGCTACCACGAGCAGCCCCTGAACTTCTTTTGTTGGCAACGTTTTCTCCGTAGTCCAGTCTCGGTTTTCTTCCAAACCCGAGCCCAAAATCTAACAAAAGCATTCGTGGCAACGTATACCCCAGGTGCCAAAAGTAAAGCCTCCTGCCAAACTGTTTCACACCTTGACACTAAAACCAAGTCAATATCGACAATCTCCTTGATTCTCGTGTCCCAAGCCGTTTCAACTTCCCCAAACCTCACCAGCCAGGACTTCATCAACGGTGACAAGCGACAATATGTCGTGAAACGCTCTACCAAACTCCACACATCAGCACCTTAACAGTCTACAGTGTATAGGAAAAGGTGGAGGGGGTTTGGTGATGTGATGTTGTATAAATTTGCTCTGTCATGGTCGCATGACATAATTTTCCTAAACTCGGCCTGGTAAGTGACAGCCATTTCCCCCTCCACCCGGCCACCAAAACTGATGGTGACGGGGAAACGCTTTTCTCTCCTTAGCGGAGGTAGTTTGGTTAAGGAATACAGAAGCTGGAAGGACGGGTGGAGGGTAATAGCGAGGGCACTTCATTTATCCGAACGACCCATCTATGTGACACCAAACAGCACTAAGAACAAGTTATGATGGATATTTTGATAAACACAGGGGGGACTTTTTGGTTGGTTGAGAACGTCTGTGTCTTGGAATGCCAGCGGTACGGTGTGTACGGTATTGACATGTACTACTCAAAGGCGTTGGCCCTGTTAACCCTTTACTCGAAACATGATATCGCTCTTTAAAAGATATACACCTTTCCTTCCGCGAATGCTCCCCTCCATTAATGCAACTTGCTTTTTCTTCTTCATTCTCTAAAAGGTCCTAATGTGGTCTTTACCACAATCTATCCTTCTTCTGGGGGGCTTCATGTTAAGACTATAGGCATCAAGGCATCTAAAGTGGAATCGGTATGAAAAACTGGAAAAACTGCCCCTTCGGTTAAGGATTGTTGTTAAGGCTTGTGTACGAGAAACTCAGCTGGGTGACGAGATCAACAAGATGTTGGGGGAAACCGCTTTCGATGATTGACGAGGCGGGACCAGAAGCTAAAAACTTTGGATTGGATCCTCTCTTTCTCTTTGTAATGCATTCCGGGAAGTCTGCTGGCGGAGCAGATTTCGAAAGCTGAGCTGTCGCCCTAATAAGATCATTGCAGCGGATGAGGAATGGGATTGGGATGACCAGGCCCAGTACGGACGCGTACCGGCAACCAGGAAGTCTAAACTTGGGACATGTGAGAGATCAAAGAGCAAGTCGGACACATGTCGTTTACTCGTTGACGCTTGAGAGCGAACCAGGAAGTTAAACCAGAGGGACCTCGTCCACAACTCTGTCACTGATTTTACGCTAACCCAAGACGGCAGGAACTAGAATGGAATGTATAAGATCTTCGACCGATAGAGCGTCCGGACTATGTGGTTAGCAGGTTCAGAAGAACGAACCCCACACATGAAACTCTTTTTGAAAAAACATTTCTAGATCATGTCTCTTAACATGCCGTTTCCAGGTTGACTCCTTCTTGCGGACGTTTTCTTTATTCGTGGAATCCGGCGAAAAATCTCATTGGTTGTATTGGACTTTTGGGGTTTTCTTTTTTCATATAAAGGTAGTAAAGTTTTCATGGCGATCCAGTTGTAACTCTCGAATGTCACACGTGCAACAAATTTAAGCCAAAAATCCGTAAAAACTAATCTCATCTTCCTCTTCAATCTAGAAGAAGATCCGTCGCAATGGAAACTGTTTGCCACGTGGCCAAAAGTTTCGTTTCGTTCTCGTGCTCCAAACTGCGGTTCATGCTAACCACAAGTTGAGTCCCCGATGGGACAACAATGAAGTCTCAACGTCTGTGGCCCAAACTTCCAATCCAAGCCAACTTCACGCACAGTATTTTCATTCTTGAACTGGCCAGGAAACCGCAAAGCTCCTTTCATTTTCATTGTTGGTGTGAAAAGCTCCCTAAATTCATTCCTGTCGAGTTCAAACTCCATCCGGCTTTAACACTTCATTGTTGTTAGTAACGTTTATGTTAAGAAACATCCACAAGGTATTATAGACGCGTTCGTTCTGACGGAAGTTTAAGTCGACTTAAAAGCTAGTTTAAAAGTCTACCCTAGACTGGCGCTTATAGGCGTTCGAGATGGATAAACTTCGGGCTTATACGTGTTTTATTTAGCCAGTCGACTTAGATTTCGAAAGTTGACTTCGAGTTTCGGTCTCAAGTCAGCCAAGTCTATAACGAGTACTCTTGTGCCCAGACTGAAACTTTACTCCACCCGTTTGCCGAGAGCGCTTTTCCAGAAATACGCTACTCTAGTACATTTTCATTGGTTTTCTCATTATTTTCATTGGCAATCGACGATTTTTTCATCCAAGTATTGAATTTTGGGACAAGAAGCCGCGTCCGTTGCAAACAGCCAATGGGGGGGAGTTATTTCCGACAAGCCCCGCCCTACGGGTGGAGCAACTGTAAACGTATGCTTCTAGCCGTTCGTTTTGGACTCGAGACTTTCCAAGTCGATTTCCGTAAACTTTCCAATTTTAGACCAAATTAGGAAAGTTTGGCTCAGCTAAGTTTAAGTCGAACGTACTTAACAAAACGAACGCGGTATTGTTAAGTAACACTTCTTTTCGGAAACATAACCTCCACATTGTCAAATATTTACACTTTCAATCTTGTCCTTCAAGTATACTTTACTTCAGGTTTTAACTCAATTATTGTGAATAAATAAATTAAGTACTAATTTAATATAACAGCTAATAAAAACGTTGTAAGAAAACACGGCCGAGTGGCCCCCCCTCGACGGCCCGCATAAATAAGGTAAAAGACTGGACGTTGTCGACGTCGCATATGCAGCCCCCCCTTAGGTATCATATGGCTATTAGCGGAAAAGTTTTAAGCGCAGGGGTCAATTTTTACGGAAGTAGTGAAGTGCGTGAAATGCATGTCCAACAAGGAAGTCGTATAGAAGCATAGGGGGGACATATGGACTATCTGCCATGTCCGCCCTTCAATGTGGAAGGCGGCAGTGCTCAAATTACCAACACAAAAGCTTGCTATATATATATATATATCCTTAAACGTGCTCTAGCTATCGACACATACAACACACACAAGCCACGTACTTTGAGTACGTACCTTGGACAGACAGCAGTTGAGCGGGGACTTTTGTTTCCAACATATTTCATCTTCCGGACTTGTGCCAAAGTCGGTTGGGTCCACCACAAGCCAAAGGTCCAATAGGGACGTTACTTTCGTCACTACTGCACACTTCCGGAAACATTGACTTTCCCATATTTCCCTTCTTCAAACACTTGGAAAATTAAGTCTGTTGTTGCTGAAACGGTCCCACTTCCTCCTCCCCACCATTTCATTCCTTCAGACCCCCTCCTCCTCTTACCCCAAGTTCCCCACCAAGGTTTGAGAAGCTGAAACCTGTCTTTTCACTCAACAAGAACAAGCTATTCTTCTTTTGTTACAACCAAATTTGGAAATGGTTCCAATCTGGTTTAAGCTACTTCCTAACGCTCGTATGACGCTTCTTTTTACTGCCCCCCCTTCTCTGCGGCAAGTGCACGAAGCTCTCAAAGCTCGCCAAGCTCACAAAGTAAACAAAAGTTGAAAATCGCAGTCGATTCCGAGAAACCGAGACAATTTATTGTGGGAAGAAAGAAGAATTAGGTGAATAACGAAGTAGAAAATTAGGAGGCTGAACCAGGGGGGATGGGGGGAAAGGGTCGCGGGAGGGTTTAGAATAGAAGGGCGGGTTAATGAGAGTGCAAATGTCGGCACGAGACACGCTGTGTTTTCACATGTGGTCTAAAGCTTTTGCCTGTTTGGGGAGGAATACAAAACCTTTTGCCTCTTTTCTTTCCAATTCGCCTTTGTCAGGAAGAAGAAGGAAAAAGGGAACTTTCGACTGCATGGGCTTAACCCTTACCCAAACCTGGCAACAGTATGTGAAATTCACCCTGGAAACCATTCCGACTCGTTAACCCTTCACAGGAGCACACATGAGCCCACAGGAGCAATAGCAGCCCACAGCAGCATATAGGAGCCCACAGGAGTACACAGGAGCAGCCTTGAAGGGATTATCAAGCTGACTATCATTGCCTAGCACGTGCGTATAGGATACGGGGCACAAAAAGGTCTAATTAATACGTTATGTTGCGTTTTCTGAACGGAGGAAATTCAAGCTGTTGGAGTTCGGTTCTTTGGAACAAGAAGAGCAGCCTTTTAGAGGTCCAATTAAGGGAAGAAGAGTGGAGAAGGGAAACGGGGATATGGATCGTAGAGTAGAATTTGGATCTGGGGAGCTTTTTTGCATTATGTCAAGGTTTAGAGGGAAATGAGCACGGACGGAGATTAGGGGGCTGGACGGCCACTCAAGCTCTTCCCAGACCAGCAGGCCACTGAGATATGGTGATGACAGCGCCGCACTTCCAGACGAATTACAATTATGCGGTTTTGGGGGAGTAAAACAGGGCAAATTGGAGAAACTCGGCAGAATTGGCCCGGAGAATGCACCAACGCTTAGGAATGTGGTTGAATCTTCGGAACTAGGCCATTTTTTAACGAATTTAGAAGCTGTTATGCCCTTTCTGTCATGTTGGAATTTCTCTCGAGTTTTCTCGGCTCCATGGACAATTTATTTTGAATTCTCCGAGCTAAGATGGAAAATTTCTTTGATGGTCTAAATAAGATTGACAATGAGGCAAAAGGCAGTCATGTGGAGCACTTGGTTGTTTAAGCAGTTCGCCATTATTGATTTCAAAGCAAGATGACATCAGCAAGGGTGGAGCAGATGTTGTTGCTTCGAGGAGGTTAAAAAGGCCTTAATTTTCGTTAAAATATTAAAATATTCCGCTTATTTGGTACCGCCAAGCTAGAATTATATTCCCCCGGAGTCAAGAGCCAATTTTGATTGGAGTTGAACCAATCACCCCGAACTGATGGCCAATTCTTTAGATGGCAGCGGAAGCTCAAAGGATGGTATAGAATCCGAAGTTTCTTCCTTTCCGATTCCCTAGCTTTTGATTCATATTTTTTCCCTCGCTAGGCGAACCCGGATCAGGATTTCGGGATTTGCGCCTTATCAAAGCCGAGAACTCTAGGGAAGAGTTGAACGTACTGTACTATACAACGGAGAGGATCGAAGCAATAAGAAGGTTGGAACTTTTTTTCACAAAATACCCAAGGTTCAGCCATCTGCTGACCATTACGAGTTTTTCTCGTGATTTACTCAAGTTTTTCGTACCAGGAATCTTCCAAAACCAGTAGTTAGGCCAAGTTCGATTCTGTTTACCTGGCAGGGAGCAATGAGACCAGTTTTCTAGTAAAGTAGGTCAATGCTCTCCCTTTATTCCGGTAAAGAATATAAAAGATACATTTGTTCTCATGCTTGAGCAACGAACGTTTCAGCTCACGACGCTTGCACGCGTGGCTCAACCGAGCAGACGGTATTTACGACGAACAAGACGCCATTTTGTTCGCTTGACAAGTACTCACGTTGGGGCGACAAGCCTTTTGATCAGTGACCCTGTGCAGATAGTTTTCTTGGGGTTTTGAATTAAACGGGTGGGAAATCAGTCTTCCAGCCAAGAAAGGGATGACTCCTATCTTTGTGACAAAGTTCTAAATTCATTCTCGGCCGCTGAAATGCCACAAGAAGACAACAAAGAAAGGCCTCTAGAATGAACTCGTATTTTCCTTTTCCTAAAAATCATTTTTCCTCAAAGAAACAGAGACATCAAAGCCCAACTTGCCTAGACATCCGTGACTTGAAATTCCTTTCTTGTTCTTGTTCGTTCCCTGCCATCAAAGGTGAAGCCAAAGCTTAACCTTAACGAACGCAAGATCTATTATTAATCCTCCAATGAAGACAAACCTCCCTAACACTAATTGTGGCCCAAAGTATAATAGTTTGAATAAGAATAGTCCAAAAGCTGTACAAATTAATCCGCCAACTTAACCTTCTTTCGCATATTTATTCATTAATTTATTATTAAGGATAACTTAATTATGCCAAAGAAGAATAACTTAAACTTAGTGCCAAAGAAGGATAACTTGACATTCTTTGTACCTCCGAGCCCTTCGTAGCGGTTAAGTGATGAATTTGGCATGGCTAGGTGAAATTTGCTTAAATCTTGAAAAATAAATATCACTTTCCAACGATCAACAACAACAGCAGCCTGAAGCACTAAAGTGTTGTTTGTAAGCCCGGCTTGAATAACATTCGTTTTAAGTAGGGAGTGCCATCTAGGGTAGGCGTCCTCAGTCGTTAGAAAGCGGGAAAACCCGGGCGAACGGAATTTAACAACTCAACGGAATGGGCTCCCAGCTTGAAACGTTTTGAGTAACTTTCGAAAGTGACCACAAAAAGCGAGTGCAAAAAAGGCTTCCAAACTTACCACATTGACGAAATCCTGGAAAGTAATGGCCGTCGTGCGGCGTTCAGCAGCTTTTTCTTCCAGTTGCTGGACTTTGTGGGGATCCACTTGGCTGAGGAACTCGGGCGTCGTGAGAGCGAGCCGAAAATCGTCCCAGGGTATTTCACCAAAGCCTTCTGGATCAAACTGTGAAAAAGCCGAGTTGTTATAAACTGAAAACAAGTTTTATAACTATAGTTAGTACAAAATCATAAAGCATCCAGGAATTTTTTGTTAAAGCCCTTTTTATCTTTAGCTTGTTCAAGTTGCTTTTGGCTGTTTCCTTTTTCCTTTTTCCTCCCTCGTATCCTATCTTCTACTTGACCGCGTTTCGGTTTATATAACGCGCTGAGCTGCGAGGTTTTTGCTCCGTTATATATATATCACGCTCGCCTAGTCAAGGCCCATGTTGTGTTGCCCCAAATGAACGTTTCCATTAACCGCATACTTGCCTGGCACACTTGGGTGCTCAACGTGGAAAAGTCTTTTTAGTTCGTTGATCTTTTTACCTTTACACAATACTCCTCGTTCTCGCCGCATATAGGACACTTCTCCAATTCTCCAGTCTCAATAGTTAATTCAAAACGGCGTTGGAACCTGAACAACACGATTTTGAATTTTCCCAGCACTAGAACGCTTTTGAATAAAACGAATCAGAATGTCAATAATTCCAGCGATTTGAAAGACGATAACATACAATAGGTCTCAAACTTCATGCGATAAATTGAGATACATTCAGTGGCAGCTAAAAAGACGTTAACTTAGCGCCCTGCACAGTAGAGTCAATTTGAATTCAAAAACCGAACTCGTAACAGACAAACCGCGAACCGCGGATGAACTGAAGTGTCCGTTAATCTCTAAATATTCGGTATCTTTGTTTGGGCGTAAGTTTTAACACTTGACCTTGAAGAATCTGTTTCGATTTGCAACATGTTTATCGAGCTTTAATGCCAATAAGCAATTCTGGGTTAGTTTGGAAAAATTCTTGAAAAATACTTGTTGGGCGTTAGGTAATAACGGATGGGGATGGCTGGTAATACTGACAACAACATGTGGGTCTTACTCGTTTTTTCCCTCGTTTTTCAATCTCGACGGTAGAAATAGAAATGCGGAGTGGGGAAGGGATTTCTTGACTTGCCTGAGAAATTGCGTTGCTTTTGGACCACGACAGGTCGGGAAAAGGAATGAATTGAAATCGTATCTTGTGCTAGAGCCAGTGATATCTTTTTATCCTTGCCTTTCCCCCTCCTTTCTTCTTGTTGGTTGTTTTGTTTTTAATTCTCCAATTCCAAAGTGTAGGATAGCTTGCGCGTTAGGGCGAAAGGGAAACACATTGGCGTGACTGCAAAGTAATTAGAGCGAGTTATGCCGCCAGCTGCTCCAGTGTTTGGCGCACAATGCACCAAAGGAGATTCATGTTTAAATGACTTGCTAATGAACTCATTTGCTTGATTCGCTTGATTCGCTCAGCAAGCATTACAGCATTTGGGGTTGCTTATAGTTTGTTTACTATTTTTCTCTGGATTTTTGGGAGCCGGAAAAATAAAATGAAAATTAACTTACATGAGGGAATCTTCTTCCTTCCGAAGTGAAACACAGAAAGGCTCTCGGTGGAAGCTTTGGGGAATTACACCATTTTCCACTGTATCCTATCCCTACCTAGTAGCACTGCACAGCCAATGCTAAGCTCGGTACTCGAAGACTCGAGAAGACAACTGAAATGACCAAGAGCTCGTACAGTAAAGGTGCTGGTACACACAATGTGTATGTATATGTGGCTGTTGGTCAATTCTCTTACGTGTGGACGTTAGCATGCTGTTGTTGGAAGCGTCTTGTCCTTTTCTCACGAGAACCACAGAACCGCGACGTTAGGAAAAAACTTTCGCAACGGCCAAACCCATAAAATCGGTCCTATGTGTGCTTTACAGCTTTCTTCTTTCTTTTTGCTTTTGGCTGTGTGCTTTCAAGCTTATCGGAACAACAGGCTAACAAATTACCCGGGGACGAAGAGATCGGTTCCATTTGTTCCGCGACAGATGTTGATCACCGTTTTGGTGATCCTACGGTTGTCCTTTACCGATGTTCTACTAGGACAACACGTACATCTTGAATCTACGTCGTGTCGTCATTGATCTCCACAACTAGTTCGTTCACTCATTTGGTACTTCGCCCCTAACCATCGTTCAGCTCTTCAGCTGACTTCGCCAATCCGATGTTCAACTTGGACAAGACATATTCGGAACAGCCAAATGAACCGCTCAAATATTCTTGACTCTACATGATGTCCTCGTTGATCTCCAGGACTCTGTCGTCCTTCGCTTGCTACTTTGCAATCCACTGTACTCCTCTGACACAAGGTGAAATCCTAATCATCGTTCAGCTCTTCAGCTGACTTCGCAAGTCCGATGTACTGCTTGGGCAGGATGTATCCGGCACATCCAAATGAACATCACGTCATCATTGATCTCTACAACTATGTCGTCATTCATTTGGTTCTTTGCCCTCCATTGAACTCCTATGAGACAATGTGATCTAATCATCGCAAGGTGACCGTATCATCACAATGACCTAATCATCGTTCAGCTGACTTTGGAAGGCCGACGTTCTACTTGGACAAGCCATACGTAACTTCCAAATAAGCCGCTCGAATCTTCTCCTCGACTCTACATCATTGTATCATTGATCTCTACAACTATATCTTCATTCATTTGGTACTTTGCCATAGATTTTGCTCGAATGAGACAAGGCGATGACCTGAGCATCATTCAGCTGTTCAGCTGACTGCAATAAGTTTACAGTTTACAAACTTGGACAGTCTTACTTCCCTGATCCTAGAAGCGCGGAAACGAAACGACATACAACACAACATAGCTATGCAGTTCGTGGTATGCGGAAGGGGACAATCTGTTAGGGGGCGAGGAATTTTGGACACAATGAAGCAATACAATCTAAAAGGGAGAAGAACTCTTAACTTTCGAACGGGTTGAACTATAAAACTTTCAAACCCTTTTCCCGAGCTTCCGATCTACAGTCAGTCAGAAAAGAGGGTTAACAAACGAAACACGGAACAGCAAAACAGCATTCCACTGGAGCAGCTGGCTAAGAATGCTTAAATGGACATCGTATGTGGTAAACGCGTGCCTGAGCGAAAATTTCCTTATCCCCTTTTTGTCCAGCATTGCCGGGGAACTAATAATAAGAACACGGCCGAGCAGACAACAATCAAAAACCCTTTTTCCCTATCCTTAACTCCGTACCACGCGCGTCTCCGGAACGTACGGTGTACCAATAAGGTTTTCATTGTAGCAGCGCCCAGGCAAATGCTCAACAATGAAAACCTCGCTGCATCCAGACGGTATAGTATTCAACTCCCGTTTAACCCACTTTGTTCGAAAGAAATAGCCACTACGACCATCACTGTGTGGGAGTATTTCAATAGGGACAGACGGAACCTTTTCTGCCCGCCCACTCGTCCCCATGATTACTGTATTGTTGGACGCTAAAAAGCGGGTATTGTTCCAATTCATGATGGACCATCGCCTTTTCTTCCTCCAAATCTGAGGTCTTCCCTGCTCCCTTTTAGTCTTTTCTTTTATCTCGCTTCCATTGGAACTCTTCTTTCCACTTCTTTTCAACTACAGTAGTGGTAATTTCACCGCAGAATAGAAATGTGACAGTTTTCACTTACCTTGTCGAAGAGTTGTCTCCATTTCTAGAAAGAGAACAAGAAAAGGGACCGGTTAAAATTAGCCAAAATGTACTTTGCTGCAACTTAATTACAGTAGATGCCACTTATTGTGATCACTTATTATTAGTATAGTTTCGGAACTCGGAGATAAAAATAACATTCATAGTTGCAAAAATGTTCGCCGGAAAACGAAGGACAAACGGGTATCACTTGAGTGGAAAATTGGTGCTTGGATTGGAAATGCATTAAAAACGAAAATTTCATTGTTAGACATCCGAAGCCTGAACCACATTGGACCATCCTCGACTCTGGACGATGGCGCTTTCGAGTCAACAATGAATGTGCTGCAGCTCGTATAGTTTAGAAACTATTATTCAACGCCTTCCGCGACAATGAAATAAATAATAACAGTACGACTCGCCGTGACAGCACAAGATCAAAATGTCTAAATCTCCTTGCCGTGGAAGCCTCAGTTACAGTCAGCTTTCAGACTGCAATTTCTTTAGCTGCAGTAATGTTAACTTAGACCCTAGACTGAGACCCTAGAAAGGCCATATTGGCGGCTAGATAGCGCAGGGGCTTAACCCATATTATTTTTATATTTTTGGTACGATATTTGGCCTCTTCGTGTGGATAGCATTATTACAGTTCCTCGATAGAGTCAGATGGAGTCGGAAGCAATTTGAAGGACTGTGCCAAGTTCTATCATATTACGGCTGGGAAAATTTCCTTTTCCGCGATGCGACTGTCAGGTACGGTTAGAAGGTTGTTTGGTTTGTGTCTGCAGTGCTATATAGTAGAGCCCCAGTGCGCAGTAATGCTGCAGCATTACGAGAATTCAAAGGAATTCGAGCCAGGGAAAGACGTGAAGCAGAAGCAAACACAATAACACAATTATTCTCGCAGACATACAAAAGCACGTGTTTTCGCTGGGCCATCGTTGTGACTACAGCCATTTGGCGGAAGAAATCTTCCGCGCCTCACTGCATCGTTTCTGTGGCACTGCCAAGGCAGATTTGCCCCTCCGGTCCAACTAAGTTCTTGATGTTGATGCTGTGCGGTCGATGATCCTTTCTCACGGAAATTCACGTGTCGCACTCTGACGCTCTCCCAATCACCAAGAGAACTTTTGGGCATGCCCACCCGACGAAACACTTGGAATCACACGCAGTAAACCAAACTGTCTTCTTCACGAAGTTTAGGCATGGATTGCATGCCCTCAGCGGCTTAGAAGATGAACCCATAAAACAGCGCCATTTTAGCAGCGGTTCAGAGACCTACATGCTATCGTCTATCTGTCTGAAGTTGTTTGACGCCGCCGGTTGCGCTACACGCAGGATGCCATGCTACAACAGGTTCTCCAGTTTCGGAACTCGGAGATAAAACGACAGTCTTCTTAAGTCATTGTCCCGCATTACTGGCAACAGAAAGGAATTCGATAACTCCCATCCTAACCAACAAACCTTGGGTCCGTACCCAATGCTACGGAAGACGGTCGACGATAGAGGGAAGTTCCTGAGGCGGAAAACCTCTTCCAGCTAGAAAGTAGTTACTCCCTTGTTACCGGCCACAGAAATACGACCTGAGAAGTCAATACGCTTAACTTGGGGCGCTATCTGTACTATCTTACGCTAAAAGTCCCCTAGACCCACAGTTGTCCCCGTTACCTCCCCTTTACACGTTCTAGTGGGTATACGATCTCGAGAAGGCGGATAAGGAAAGAATTTTTTGTCAATTCACTCGCTGACCCTAAAAAAGAAACCCGTCCTAATCTTGTCCGCCTGACGTCCTACAGACATCACGACGCAGGTAGAGCGGTGCTATTGGGACCATATTTCTTCAGTCCGTGCCCCGACTCCTAACTTGTGCTGGCAACAGGCACATCGGGGAGGAGATTAGATAAATCGCTCGAAGACGTACAGATGCTCCAGAACGACCAACTCCAAAACGAAGAAACTAAACCGCCAACCAAAACAACCACCCTCCTTCGCTTTTAGTACTGCGAGGACGTTTCAAGCTTTCAGGCTCAACATCTTCCTAAGATAATCCAAAGACAGTGGACTTCCATTTGCTTGGAACGCAAGAAGCTGACTCTGGTGTTCGACCTGCTCCTTCACAGAGTGCCATTTCCTAGGATACTAGAGCTCCTTTTATTTTTTTTATTTTTTTTTTGGGGGGGGGGGACGAATCTTGATGGTCGAATCTTCGTGTCCTTTAAGAGGCGCCGTCGCCTATCGATAAAACATTCAAAGAGTTTCAAACCCACTTACGTCATTGAGTAGTTCTCTCCGAAGCTCGGATTCGTCCAGCTCCGATATTTCGTCCAAGTCATCGAGACGGACGTCACCATTGGTCGTCGTTATGATGAGCGGTGTCCGATGTAGTTCGCCCGCGGGCGAGAGCCCTTCCTGTTGAGGGTTGGTCGTGATGGCGTACGCTTCGATGGGATGATGGATGTCGAAAGCATCATCCACGTCATCGCAGGCGTCAGTGTCACTCATTATGGTATCACGGCGTCCATTCGGCCATGAAAAACGCATTTTAAAGGTTTACGTCTTACCTCCCCTCCGTGTCTTTCCAACTCCCGATAAAGTCCCCTTCTATTTTTTACGACAACACGCTCGCAGCGCCACCGCAAACACCCACCGGGAAGCTGTTCGATTTCTCGCTTCACGGCGCTTTTGCCGTCACGCTTCCCGAGAAAATATTCACAGAGTACACATCCAGAAGGACTACCTTCATGGTGTGAAAATCGAATCGGGGCACTCCTCTTCCTTTTTTACGCTCAGGACGTCCTCTGGCGGCTGTTAGTTGCTGGGCTCGGCACGGCACGACACTGTCGAGATGGGGACGTCTCCTGGGAGAAGAAAGCAATAATTCCATTAAAGTACCCAGAAATAGTTTCGATCTATTCTTTTGCTCTTCCTTGGAAAAAAAGACCAATAAATGCGATCTAGAAGTCTGGTGGGACCAATTGAACACGACTTACAACCGAAGCTACTACAGGAGAATAGGACTTTTTTAAAAAAAAATATTTAGTCTCTTTGGTCGCAGAGAAGGTACTACTAGCTTCTCGTAAATCCAGACTCTAAGTGACTATTTTTTGCGATTCTTTTATGCGGTTTTTCACGGTTGAAACGGCTGGAACCGTTCATCTTGTAACAGAGGCTTCTTTTCTTTGTTGCCCAACACGTGGAAGCGGGAAAACCAAAACGACACCGGCGCAGAGACATCTAACGGTGACGGGCAACAAAGAAAACTCATCAGCAGATGGAAATTTGTGGATCGTAGATCGTCGACTTCCAGGCCCACGTAGTAGACGCTAGCGACTGCAAAAAGTCCCAGGCTGCGCAATATATTCAACACACAGCCCAACCCAACAGTGAATTTTCAACCTTGAAGGTTGGCGTGGGTTTCTCAGTACGAAAGAGGGTACGATTTATGGGGTAAGTGCAATAAGTCAGCATAACTTTATACCGTGTTCCTGCCTACGGCACCGCCATGTAACACTTCCAACACCAGCCTGAGGTTACCCCCATAAATTCCGAGCCACTTGGACACCCTTCGGACCGGCTTGCGGAAGGCAGTAGACACTTCTCAGTAGGCTTAAGACCCTCCCTAAATATTACTTACGCTGCATATTGAATTTGGTGGAATTACCAATATCGTTGGTTAGGTAGAAGGGACCGAAGATTCAAGATCGAAGAGTCAGCGGACGATGAACACACTTTCACAAATCAAGTTTAGTGTGGGTGAAACTTAGCAGAAACGGTCAGAAGGGCGTTATTGAATAACATCGTATAGTACAACTCGTTCGAGGGTTTATTAGCCCGGTTCGGGGTGGCTGGAGGGTACTTGGAAGCCCCAGGGCAGAAAGGAAAGGGATTGTTCGACGGGTCCGGGGGAGCGGGAACAAAAGACCCTGAGGGTGTAAGGAAGGCCCTGCCTCAATGAGTCAAATAGGGGGTGAAACACTGCTTGCTAAGTGCATCCATTCCCAGATGTGCGTTCTGTTCCATACAATCTACAAAGCGACATAAACGGGGTATTCCCCTGGAGAAAGGAAGCTCCAAAACAGCTAGAAGCAGTAGCTTTTCTAAAGTGCCTGGGGGTATTAATCAGGTCCGGAGTTCGGAAAGGCAAAACTTCGCTCCGCGGCTCACTAGACTCACAGGGACTTAGCAGTTGCTTGCTAAACTTCACGAAGCGTTCTTTAGAAAGTTACCAGATCTATAATGAGGTAAATTCCCAATATGGCTTTCTCCTAGAGTGGGAAGATTCCCTGCTTTTATAAAATCTCTAACTTTCCTGAATATCTATTTATGTCTTGTACCCTACCCCCCTATTCTCCTCAATGCAATTGTTGATTCTTGAGGAGAAGAGGGACGGAAGATTCTCTGAACAGGGAAGATTGGGAAGAGTTCGAAGATTCATGTGAAGATTCACGAAAAGATTCACGCGAAGATTCACGTGAATATCCACGCGAAGATTCACGCGAAGAAGATTCAGCCAAGATTCATGCGGAGATTCATGCGAAGATTTATCAAAGAAGATTCACGCGAAGATTCACCTGAATATTCACGGGAAGATATTCACGCGAAGATATTCATGGGAAGATATTCACGCGAAGAAGATTCACGCGACGATTCACGGAAGATTCACCTGAATATTCCCCGCGAAGATTATGAGAAGATATATTCACGGGAAGATATTCACCCGCAGATAACGCAGACGCGAAGATTCACGCAAAGATTCACGCGAAGATTCATGCGAAGATATTCACAAGAAGATATTCACACGAAGAAGATTCACGCGAAAATTCACCTAAATATTCAGCTGAATATTCACGGGAAGATATTCACAAGAAGATTCATGCAAAGAAGATTCACGCGACGATTCACGAAAGATTCACCTGAATATTCACTGCGAAGATTCAGCGAAGAAGATTCACACGAAGAATCATGAGAAGAGGGGGAAGATTCTCTGCTTTTCTAACATGTATATTTTTATCAATTATAATTTTGGATATTTACCCCTACTCGAGGCTGTCTTTGGTTGAGCCTTGAGAAGAGGGAGCAAGCTGGATCCATTTTATTCCTCTCTCTTTGCTTTGCCTAATGCAGTTAGAGTGAGAAGCACGGAAGGGAATCATAGAATCGTCGACAAAAAGGAAAAAAACTATGAAAAGAACCATGCATCAATATTCCACTATCGTTCTTTATACATGCCGGATGACGAGACGCCCGAGCTGGAGTAAAAAAATGAACGTGGTACAAGAAAGCGGGTTATCCATATCAGATACCCCACGACACGGTTTAAAACCTATCATTATGTAAATGCATACAGTACAGGGGGCAAGGGACACGTTCGTCACGGCTGGGCAAGCATATCAATATTTTTATGATTGGGGATCCTTTTGTCTTGACAGCGTTCCAGCTTCTGTCGGTACCCTTTGGAAATCTTCCGCTGCAGCATGCCTCAAGATTTTGTTCCAGGTCCATGCCGGGTTGAATGTACTACGCTGTGCGGGTACCAAGTACGAGCCTAAGATGGTTTCCCCGCGACCACGTGGCGCCGGGCGCCATTCCGGCTGGGGAAATCTTCTCGATTTCCCTTCAATAACTTCCATCTCTCGCATTACACTCTTCAGAAGGTTCTTAAGGAGGAATGAGAGTGCAACATGGAATTGGAAGTGAATGGTAAACGTGAGGACTCAAAGTGTCAAGTCGGTAGCCTATTTCTGTCGTTTCGAGTCTGACGCTTTCGTGTGTTGTGTTTACTGCGTAGGAACTGTGATGCACATCCTCAATGAGATAGAGGGATGGAAGCCCAGGGGAGATAAATGCAAAGGGGTAGCGCATTATGAATTCGCCATCACTGTGAAACTCAGTCAGCTGGCGAAGCTTGACTTTATCATCAACTCTCTCCCAAAAGCTTTTCTTTTGACTTGTCGCGAGTTCCGTTCAAATTTTCACGGATTGCAGACGACCCCTTTTGTGTTTTTTTATTTATTTTCTTTCGTGTCGTTTCCTAAGAAACTGTCAGGTCGCTTTTCATTCTGCGCTCCGAATCCAATCCGAAAGCTTCAGTTTTTGGGGGTTCCTTAAGTGGTTTGCTAAGTCTGTATTAGGGCAACGAAGATTAGGGCTTAGGTAGGGTACGGGACAAAGACGCGTTAGGAAAAAAACATTGACGCGTAGTACTGCAGCATTGGACGAAATGTCAACCCCCAAATCCTTCTTTTTTTATAAATAAATATTTCTTCAGCTGTTAGGCTCCGCGGCAAGCTGGTTTTGTACCACATCTCATCTCTACTACGGGAAATGCTTTTTGAGAAAGTTCAGGGAGTCACATAAACTCGGTAGAAATGTCGAAATGTCAGAAATCCAGAAATCGCAGAAATGTTCTGCCGATACTGCGCGCCGGCCTTATTACTCTTGACACGTTAATCTAAAAGGGGTGATGAATGTACTAGGCCCTGATAATGAGCCCTGAAGGTGTATTTCGCTTTTAGGACCAGCTCGAGGAAAGCTTAGGGATCCATGTGGCGTCTTTGTGGATCCGGGAGCTCTTCTTTTACAAGAAGGGCCGACGTTGAAGTCAGCGGCCAGATGACATCGAAGGATGGAGCTGGATCGGCTGGGAGACAGACACGACAGACCATTATACTTGTATTTTCCAATATCGAAAACGTTATTCCGCGAGACAGAGAGGAGAGGCAACCCGAAACTGAAACGTAAGAAGATTGATCCAGTTCCTCCCGACTCGACCGAATCATTTTGTGTTTTTCTGCAGCTTAAAACCAGACCAAAAGAAGCTCGTCTACGCGATAAAGTACCCGAGAAGAAAGAACTAAGATTAGTAATATTATGACGTTAATAATCCCAGGCATTTCTACTTCCCTGTGTACATAATATTGCTTTAATGCATTTCTCTGTACTGTTTCAACGCGGCACTATCATGTGAAAAGCTTTCTGCAGATTCCTGCTCTATCTCATGCTCTTCAGAGAAGAGGAGAGAAGGAGCAAAGCCGAAAAAAACAACGAAAATTTTACCCCTGATAAAGCACGTACTTTGAGGCAAAGTAAGGCATTCGTGCTCCTCTCATCGAAAAGGTCCTTTTGCTCCATCCTTTTTTCTCTATCTTCCCAACGTTGCATAAAGCTTTTTGCTTCTTCAAAGCCCTTCTTCTTTCTGCCCAACGCGACCTGTCTCGCCTTCCAGACTTATTGCGGCACCTTCACGCCTTTCAGAATGGTTCTGGGGACAGTACATAGGTTTGAACCTCGGTTTCAAACCACAGTATCCGGGCTGCAAACCTATGTTCTGTGTTCGTGGGTGGAAGGAAGGATGTACTGCCGTGCAGCTGTTATGGCTCCACACGGCAATACACGCTGACGCAGAGTCCAATGAAAGCTCGACGACAGATAAAGTGTCCCGGAATGTGATTTGAGGTTCATCTATCCCTAACGGTAGTTAGAACAGCTGCTGCACCTTATCATGAGCTCAACTGATCTGTCCCCCGAACGGAGTTAAGAATGAGGGCTAAGACGTATTGCTGCACCATCACGTCATTACGAATGCGTGGGATCTGTGGATGGAAGGTATAAGCTTGTTAAGAAGGATGTATACTGTGCTGTATACAGTATCACCATGCAACAGTACAGTACTGTTGCGTAGCTAATCCAATGGCTCCGCAGCAGTATACGCCGAAGCAGAGTCCAATGAAGCTTAATGACAGCTAAATGCAGGATACCTATCCCTTTTGGTAGTTACAACCGTTGTTGCCCTGTAACGAACTCAGTTGATCTGTCCCCCTAACGGTAGTTAGCAGGGATAGTGATACCTCTGATCCAAACTAACTAACTAAACTAACTACCTCTGATCGTACTAACAGCGTTTTCAACTGGGAACCCTGGTGCAGCAGTTTTTGCACTGAACCCACACAATTGAGTGTTGGTGTTGCAACAGTGAATTTGTGGCATTCAGGGCAAAAAGTGCTGCACCAGGGTTCCCAGTTGAAAACGCTATAAGTAAAGTACAGTGCAGTGCAATAAAGAACTGTCCAATAAAGTAATACAGTGCCGTGTAAGGAGCTTTCATTGTTGCGTCAGAGGCTTGTGATGGCTAAAACCAATTTTCAGTGTTGCTTAAGCACAACATGAGAGACCCTTCAATTGCTTCAACAGTCAAATCTCGCTATAACGTACACGCAATGGGACAGAAAGTTAGTACGTTATAGCCGATTGTATGCAATAGCCAACGCCGGGACCACTGGACCTGGTACACAGTACATTACGACGAGATTCTACTGTATTCTACAATACATTGTAAAGCTTACCGAGGTTTAGAAGCTAATTTAGAAGTGCTTGAAGTTTGAACTGAGTTTGCGTGCAGCGAGTTTGAAATAAGTTATACAGTTAATTGAGAGTGAACACTGAACAGGTCACGGCTGACGTGCCCGAAAGTACGTGGTGGCAAATTCTGGAAGCTTGGTAATGATCGCGTTTAAACTTTGTAATCACCGAAACGTATCAATTAGGACCTTAAAAATATCCTTCATAAGGGCTACCATTAACCGTCCCATTGCCATTTGGAAGGTTACCGTTAACGGTCCCAATGCAGTTCAAAACAAACTTGCCGGAGTTTACTATGTACAATCTGTGAAACCATGCCCCGCGGCGTTGCACAAAGAGGGACCGTCCCGGAACAACAGAAGCCCTAGGGCAAATGGCTTGAGTACCAGTTTATGGGTACGTAACCAAGTTTTCTTTCGGTTGAACTGGCAAAACGTTGATAGTAAAAGGGGGAACAGGTTAAAAAGAACGCCTTGGAGTTTTCGTTATCGTTCACATAACTTCCACTTGTGGGCGCACCTAAAAGGGAATAGGTATAACCATGTTTAGTTGGCTAGGTTTTTACGGCGACTTGGTTAATCAATATTTGCGTGTGTTTGTGCTTGTGCAGTGGCAGGAAGCGACCAATTTCTTTTCATTTCTTAGGAAATTTCGCGTGGAAAATAATTGTTTTTTTTACCAAACGACGCATGTTCATTTCCCTTTTGTGGGCTCTACCACTGCAACTGCAAATGCAAATCAACTTGAAAGTCTTCCTAACAGGGTTTCCCCCTTTCCCAAAATAGTACCATGACGCTTAACAAAGATCGTTTCCCAACTATTGGCAAGTTGGGAAGAACCTCATACCGGGCTCCTCGGTGGCAATCAAACGAGACGATTCATTAAGGAGGTACTGTTCTTTGGAAGACTTGAAATGGAAACTGAGAAGCCTGGGAGCAACAAGAGCCTGCGGCAAAATTTGGAGCGCGTAAAGAGACAACACAGTTCGTTTTGATGGGCATAGAAAGAAACTTTCTTCATGACATTTGAGTCGTTTTAACCGTTTTATACATTTATACAGTTATATACATTTATACTTTTTATGCAGTTATAATCTTGGCAACGCTCAACTTCTTCCTGCTATGATACGCCAAGTTAATTAGTCATGCTTCTTTCCATCAGATCAAAAGGATATAACTTGCCAAAGGACCTGCACCAACTTTTTCCCAACGTCCCAACTAAATCCAGGGAAATGAAGCTTAAAAAAGGAAAAAAAAAGAGAAAAAAACCACTAACTGCCAATTTTCCCCTCGCACACACAACAAAACTTGCTCTTAGCACCAGGTAAGGTAAGAGAGGACGGGCGGTCTCCTCCCACCACAATCAATCTTCGATTTAACCGCGGATTATTATACATGCTATAGAAGGCATGATTCATTGCTGGTCTCAAGCTTCAATACGGAAGGATTCCCAGCAAGTTTTGTGTTTTTATTTTTTGCTTCCATCGCCAAAGGTAACCAACTTCAACTGGTCCGCTCAGTATACTCTTTTCACTCTATTCTTTGCTTTTTTGTGTGTCTACCTGTCTGGAAATTTTTTTACACCGTCCTTTCCGGTACATTGACAATCCGATAAAGTGAACCTAACTAACCGTGTCCACGGACCAGGAAACGGACCAAAACATAGACAATATTGCTAAAGTCAGCCAAAGTTTACCGTAGTGCATCAAAGGGAGTTAGGTTTACCAGAATGGACCCTCTAAGTGTTGCGCTACGGCCCAACCAATTACGGTTCCGGACCTTGACGTTGACAGTAAACACGCAACGTTGCGATAATCCACAACGACATCTAGTTAGTGATTAGGTATAGGTATCGGTGAGAGTTGTAGTTTAGATTGTGTAGATGATTGTATACATGTTTACCTGAAAATTAGTTTGAGGGCTGTTTGTCGTCTGAAGCTCTTAAGCACGTTCACACGTTTCGCTAGTTAGGCGCGCGACCTAACGGTGATCCTTCTGGAGGGAGAGGGACAAACTTGAACATTCGCGGCCACTTGCCCGAAACAAGGAACGAAGGAAAAGTTTACGGGTGCCGTATTTGGGGTTTCGTACGCACTGGTGGTTCCTTAGCTATCTGTGGGAGTTGCCGCCGCACGAAGCGCCTCTACAGTGGCTACTGATTTAGGACGGGTCGAGGGACGGCAAGTTAAATGCAACGCCGAGGTAGAGAGAGCTGTTGTGGTGAAGGTGGCCAGACGAAATGCGCATAGCACAAAACCCCATGTGACGCCTGGTCTTAGAGCAAGGCAGGCGTACAACCACGCGAGAAACCTACATCTTTGGCGCCGTTTTGATTCCCTTAGGCTAGGGATGTGTGTATGTGTGTGTGTAGCCCCTGGACAGGACGTAAAAGGGGAGGGTGAGCAAACCAGACGCCTTAACTCAAGTTTGTGTGACACAGAGATCGATGATCTATCTTTTTTCTATTTGCGGCATAGCGGGGAAAAAATAGAAAAAGACACAGACGGTTCAGGTTCGCATGGACGCTAAGCAGCAAGGTGCATATAGGGACAGGTGATGAAGTGCACCCTGATCTTGGAAACGGGATTGCCTTTCGTGTTCTCACGCTAAAAGCTTACGTGTATTAGATGGACCGTTTTGATGTTGGCCTTCCGCTTGCTTATCTGTCAAGGAGAAGCACACATACAACAAACGAGACTGTATTGTTGCTGTTTTTCCGGTACCCAAACGGGATTGAGAAAGCTGGGAAACGGGAGGATTTAGAGAGGAAATATACACTCGTTTTTCATTCGTTCCAGCTCCTGCATATTTTCATTACTTGGTCGACATAAAGGCGCAAATGCTTTACGGCAGCTCCTAAATCTCTAAGGGAGTCAGGGGTTGCAGATACACCTTGCGCCTCCTCAGTAATACGGAGGAGTTGCATCCCCCTGCCGAGGTATGAGTCATAAGCGCATATATCCCAGAGCATTGACGAGACGCGAAAGAACAAGAAAAGGAGGGGGAGGGGGAGACCCTACCAATGTAAAAATCGATATTGTGCACTTCCTCCAAGAGGGGGGCTTTTCTCTACTCGTTAGAACGGAGCCTTCTCCGGTTGTAAAGAGGAAGGCTCGATGCTTTTTGTCTTATTTATGGAATTAAAATACCAAGTGCCTCTAACCCGGCTACGTATTTTGTTTAGGCACCAGGGGCACAACAATGAAACCCTTGGGAATTTAACAGGAATTAAACAAGTTTACTCTACTAATTCTATATCTTGACGTACCTTTTTTTCTTACAGCGTTTCAGTTTTATCTCAGCCAGGCAAATTTCACTAGACACACATAAAAACAACATGATGACTTTTCGTTTAGCGCGAACTCTATCAACAAGCCGTCAGCGCCGCCGTAAGCAATGAATAGTTAAGAGCAGTGGACGCTTGGCGACGCTGGCGTTAAAGCACAGGCAAAGGGAACTGTCCTACCCCTGGCTTTCCAGCTTAGCTGCTCCCTAACCAGAAAGAGGTACTAGTAAGACCGGGCTTCTCAGCTCGCATTCTTTCCGTAGAAGGTCCTCCTGTCGAGTGGTGTTTAGGTAAGCTGGGTGTCAATTATTTCCTTACTTTCATAAACTTACAAATTGTTCCCTAAGTGCGTTATTTGTTTCTAACCTTATAAAGAATCATCGGAACTATAACGTGCCCTAGTTTTAATTGTCAGATGGTTAATTTTAAGACGGATACTTGAAGATTTAACTTGGACCGCATTGTCCGTGACAGCGAAAACTTACCAAGTGTTACAATGCGGTTTCTACCCTTGCTACAGAATTTATTTAATTTCACCACGTTGGAATTAGATCACCATTGCGAGGGAAAAGCAAAATCCATGTTCTAATCTCAACTGAATTACACATGTTCGGTTTGGTTCGTGCCATGGACACATTTCTAGTCGTACAACCCATAGATTCGTTAAATTACATCTACTAGCTGCATTAGTTCGTTTATCTTACACAAGTCCTACTGAAGCTGTTAGTAATACCGTTTTCCTTCTTTCGACAGATAAACAGCCACCATGGTGAACCACAGGGTACCTTTGGTCCAGCACAAGACCTATGTGACGCCTCGTCGTCCTTTCGAGAAAGCTCGTTTAGACCAGGAGTTGAAGCTCATCGGCGAGTATGGTCTCCGTAACAAGCGAGAGGTTTGGCGTGTGAAGTACACGTTGGCCAAGATCCGTAAAGCCGCCCGTGAGTTGCTTACCTTGGACGAGAAAGAGCCCCGCCGTCTGTTCGAAGGTAAAAAGAATCTCTTGCAACGCAAAAAGTTTACACTTAAAATGATGTTAAATTATCTGACACTTCTTGTCTGAGACCTAATGAAGCTACTTTTTATTCACTGAAAAACTTAAGTTGTAATTTCAATTTAGAAAAGATGTTTTCTCTTAATTTCAATGCTTAATACGATCTTTTTGTTCATAGGTAACGCATTGCTGCGTCGTTTGGTACGAATTGGAGTATTGGACGAAGGCCGCATGAAGCTCGATTACGTGTTGGGCTTGAAAGTAGAAGATTTCTTGGAACGTCGTCTCCAGACCCAAGTTTTCAAGTTGGGATTGGCCAAGTCCATTCACCACGCCCGTGTCTTGATCCGCCAACGTCACATTCGGTATGTATATTCATTGAAAGTCTTAATAAATTTTTATATTTTTTCTGCCTTGGTGGGCAAGAGCTTACTAGCTAATAAGCTTGTAATAGCTCCAATCACCGAAGGCTAGAGTAAAATTGAGAACTGGTTCGTTGAGGCACTTGGCTGTGTGCCAAAATGCTTTTTTCTGATCAGCTCACATGATCCGAATGAAAGATTGTACATCTTTTGTACATGCAACGACTGGAATCGTGTTTTTCATGATTGTCCCTCAACTTACAGGTCGTTTACCTGAAAGAACACGTTGTTGCTTACCGAAACTTAAAAATGCGATTGCTATGGCCGTGTGCACTTATTTGCCACGTTAAAAGTATTCTCATGGGCCACTGGGGTAAATGGTTTTTAACTATTTCATCCTACGCCTAATGGTTACAACATTAATCTCATGTCGTTAACCTGGCACAATTTGGTAATTACGGCCGTTTTTTCTTATTTTGATGTTCATTTTGGGATAGATGGAAAAAGAATAGGGTTGTGACGGATTGTTGATTTTGTTTACAGTGTGCGCAAACAGTTGGTCAACATCCCCAGCTTCGTCGTGCGTCTGGATTCCCAAAAGCACATTGATTTCTCCTTGAAATCGCCCTTCGGTGGTGGCCGTGCTGGTCGCGTCAAGAGGAAGAACATGAAGAAGGGACAAGGTGGCTCTGCTGCTGTCGAAGAGGACGACGAGTAAACATGGAATTGTTTCACCATTGATACAAAAATACAATGGAATTAAAAAAATACTGCGTTGCAATTTACTCCTTTTCCTCTATCAATAAATTCCTTAATGAAATATACCGCATATTTAATTAAATTAATTTATTTCAAATATAAATAAGTTTTTAGGTTCATCAAACTCGAGAGTTGATAACTTCCTCCCATATATTTAATGCAGTATTCTATGTATTTCAAACATTGTATTTTCAAATATTTAAAGATATACTTTAGCTCCTAGGTAGTGCTAAGTTCATCAAATTCAAGATAGGACTGAAGTTATAACATTCAGAATAACGCTCACGTGTTATGTACCGAGTGTTACAAACTTCAGAACAATCACTGCAGTTATTTCGAAGGATGAGCTTATTAGAGCAACTTTTGTTTTTCAGAAAATTTTATTTTGGCTCGGAATTCTATGCCTAACAAAAGACAAATTGATTTATGGAACAGCGAATGTCCTGTTTCATTGAAGCGTTGTAAAATTTTAAGTAGTGAAAATTTGCCATTTCCTCGTTTCGCAAAGCAGGAAATTATGGATTAGCTTAATAATATATTATCGTTATGTTTTTCTTTTTTTACAATTTTGTAAGCCTTTTTTCCCCGCAGTCGTAGATTGGGTTACAATTTTTCCGTCGTGGGTTTAAAAACCCGCTTCGAACCGGCCAAGTGTTTAATAACCTTTTCACGCTACGGATTTTTCCTGCCCAGATTTGCTAAGATAAATACGTGGGAAAATGAAACCTGCAAGGCCAGGTTTTTAATCCCTTACGCCAAACACAAATTTTAAACGTATTTACTACGTCGTTATGGTCTACTTAATTACTAAACGTTCTATCGCCCTATTTTAACTTCGTTGAATTTGTTTTCTTTTTAGAAATTTAGTTTGGATGGTCAGAAGCAAAGCACATGATGACGTTTTGACGTATAGTTTACCAAGTTATTACTCGAAAGTAATAACTAATTACTAGGCGTTTAACGCCCTATTTTGTCTTCATTTCATTTTAGAAGAAATTTAGTTTGGAAGATAGTAAGGAAGCCAAACGATGACGTTTTGATGTATAGTTTGAGCAAGTTATTACTCAAAAGTAATGTAACAGGTGCTAACGCCTTGTTTGACCTTCTGCAAGACCTTAATCAACAAAAACTGCCCCTCTCCCTTCCCATTAATGGCGCTTGGAGTATTTATTGGCTTTGTTTGTCTTAGTCACGTCTTTCAATTTTCCCACACTTAGTAAGTAAACAGGTGGCAAGGGCGATTCTGCTTGAAACCGCAGATATAGCCAGGCGGTTTCATTGTACGCGTTTCATAAGCCCCATCATGTCAGCTTAAATGTGATGCAAGTCACATGGTAAAGGATCTGTCTTGCCTTTCAAATTTGGTCTGCTTGAAACTGGTAATGGAAGCTGCGCTACGCGGGATTCGCAGCTTGACAGCTTATACGCAGCTGGTTTTAACGAAGACCCGTTCCAAATACTTTCCCAAAATTAAACGGATCATTCTGTTCACTACCTAGAAAACTATCTAGTTTTAACATTAATACAACTTTTAACCGTTGTAATTCGTTCTTTAAACCCAAAGTAGGTATATTAAGCAGGAGTTCAGCAATTCTATACAAGTCAATTGTGAAGTACTGAAGTAGACTAAATTGCAGTCTTAAATGTCTTAAAATGTATAGTAGTTTGTACAGTTTGTAAAGTTTACAATAGTTTATAAAGTTTAGATTAGGCCCTCAGTTACCTGTTATTAAGATTGCACTCATTTTGATCCCTGGTTTGTTATTGTTTGATTAAGAACCCCACGACGCTAAGTTCTTTGGCCCCGCCGATAACCCTTGGGCTTGAGTCAGGCCAGGCTGTCACTGAGCTTGCAGAAACCAAAGCGGGTTGCGCTAATAGAAACCGAAGTCCATCCGAATTGGCATGTCAGTAGTAACCACTAGCAGTGCAACCACTGCAACCCCATAAAGCAAGGCAGTGTGTCAATACAGAGTATAGGGGCGCTCTAGCTCCAAAGAGTTATGGATAGGACATAGTGGACATTGCTCGCCCACATCTCTTCAAACTGGTTAATACTAGTTTTGCTCCTATCATAGTCAAAATATATATACATTTCCTCGTTCCGGTCCTCCTATCAGTCAGAGGGTCAGTCAGAGTCTTTGAAACGGTTCTCGTCCCTCTATTGACCCAGGCATTATGCGATCCTATCTCTCGAAAGCTTCCAAATCTGCTCCGCAAACGGTAGCGTGGCTAAGTATCCCTTAACCTTGCCCTTTGATGCGAGATCTAAATACGGAGGTTATTGTCCAAGTCGAACGAAATCCTGAGCATTTTGCGAACTTTTCGCGGTATTTACACTTTACAGATACTCCCAACCTCGGCCTTGTAGTACAGTACGTGGATGGAATCCGAAAATCCTTGGGCGTTGAAGGGGCTTTATTGTATATTATATTGCATTTACAATTGAAAGTTCTTTTATCTTCTTTGCGTAAACTCAACTCTGTTATTGACTTGGCGCGTCACCTTTTTCCGGATTTGACAACACGAAAAACTGCTGTCTCCTTTCAACAACCGGGGAGATACCTTCGTTGCTCCCATTTAGGAATGCTCGTTGCTCCGACACTTTACGCTTAAAAGGGTTTTAAAGTTACTTTTACCTTGACTTGACTTTACAAGCTATAGTACTCTTTTTGTCTTGTTATTGCATTTCAGTGACTTGGCACAAATCGTAGTCATATAGTGTTTCTTTTTTAAGCAATCGGTTGTAATTTCGGATCCTATGAAAAGGAAGCTTCTCTAGTAGGTCCATAATAGCTAGTACCAGGCGTTGGTGGGTACCAAAAGTTCCCGCGAATAAGGAAACCAAAGAAAAGGGGATTTCCAAGCTCTTGAACCTAAAAGCTCGTCAGGCGTTTTCGTTTTCTTGCGGTTTGGCCCCAATGTGGCTGCAGTAATCGCAATTTCCTGTCCCTCATTGTCCGTCAATCGATTTCGTTTCATCTTTTCAGTCGTGTGGAGCATGTCTAATTAGAAGATGCTGTACTGTGCTGGCTTGGGCGTGGATTGTACCGATGGGAAGTTGCCATGCAGCTTTTTCTGCTCCTTTGGGCTCTTTGCAAGTTGTCATGCTATGCACGCTCTGCTGCATATATATGAAAGCAAAAAAGAGAAACATACTTTTTATTTTATTTTTCTTCAAGTCTTAAAGAGCTCCCTTTTGAAGTGTAGGTACCCCCCACCAAACTGGGGAGTAATGGGACAAGGGAGCTCTGCAAAAGTGAAGAACTGAGCGCGTGAGAGATGAGAAGAAGAAGAGAGATACTTGGCGTATAAAAAGAGGCGGAAAGATGGGACGAAACGAGGTGGCAAGTAGCGTTACGTTGCGTGAATATTGTGTGGCTGTTATTGGGGACTCGGTTTCTTGATAACGTTGGGGGGAAAGGGGGGTTGACTTGCAGTGTTGGTAACTACACGAAAAGGGAATGGAAGCTCGACCCCCAAGTAAAACTTCTCTTATCTTGGGCGCTATCTACTCTCTACGCAAAACTTGGGAATGGAAGGGACCAAAGGCAATAGGAGCTAAAAGAGCCCTGGCAACGCAAGAAAAGCGAACCCAACGGGAGTCCCGGGCTTTTAAAACTAAACCTCCCGCATAGTTTTAAAGAGCCGAGGTGTCTGGCAGTTGGATTGTAGTCGACTGACGACCGTCCAGACAGTCACTCCTATTCCTTGCTAAAACAGTGGGCTTCGTGTGATCATTCCCCATCCTTCTTGGTTCAGAACTTTTTCAAACAAAGCTACATCAAGTCCACAGTTAGTTGGTGGTCGTGTTTAACAGTGCCTTAACCTCTCAACAACGAATTCCTTGTATCCTTGTTATTGGTGAGTTTTTCGCAACGGGCAGGTTTCGTTGTTGAGCTTCCTGCTTGTAGTCGGCTTCGTTGGAAGCGGTTAACTTTCACAGACAATAAAGGCAAAAACTGATTGCCTTTTAATGCCATGAGCATATAGAATGTGACTAGCATTAGCAAACGTGACGTTACTGCAATTCCCGATCGACCCGGGATAAAACTTTGGGGGACATTTAAAAAAATCGTACCATAATTATTAGCATTGTATAAAAGAAAAACTGTTTCCCTTCTACCTCAGACATCCTATTGTTACGCTAGCTTTTTTTAAAAAAAATCCTTGAAGCTTGACGACGACAGAAGACGGAAAACGAAAGAGCGACCGAATTCTTGCCATAGTATTCATAAGGAAAAATATCCCCCCCAAAACGCCTGGTACGAGTACAAGGTGGGGGTTATGACGCAAAGCGATGAAGCAGAGCAAACGGCCGTTTGGCAGCAATTACTCCCGACCAGCAATTCCGACACGACCCTCGTAAGCAGCAGTACATCACCTCATCACGTCAACTTCCAAGACGACGTCGGCCTACCCCATGAAGCCCACCACCATAATCTGAGCAATGGCGCGTACCTGAACGGGAAACCGAGGAGTTCCAGTTTCTCCCGTTCAGTCGTCAAGTTTTTGCCCTTCCGCAAAAAGAGCCATGAGATGAACGGCGACGTCGAGGCCAATAGCAACACTAATCTGGCCGGGAGCGTCATGGAGAAAATCGAAAAGGAAAAGAGCCGAAGAAGCGAATCTGATCCACCTCCGACCAGCCCCTTGCTCAAGTACGTTCAATCAACGTTTTTTTCATTCAAAGTTATTTTCAAACCGTTAGAATCCCTCGTGGTTGGTTTGAGCTTTCTTGTGTCATGTTATGCCGGTATCGTGTTCCATTTTTGTTAGGCGTAAGGCCATTTGGGTTGCACAAGTAAGTTAAGACAAAAAACATGGCGTCGTACACAATGCAGGTTTGCATGGGTACGAATACGACCTGCTCCTGATGAGCTACAGCAATTCAAAACTTGTGACACGCGTGATGAGCTCTATACGACACCTGCGTCGCTGCAGATAGCGTTGTTTTGAGTCCGAACTGGGAGATAAAAGATACAACGGAAAGCACAAAATGGCAACTGGAGACTTGTAATTGTGTCAACTTAACGGTCGGATTGTCCAATCCATAATTGAGGTTAGGTCAAGGTCCTTCGGGGCGCTCAAAAGTGAAAAGGGCGGTGTACTGTAGCCAGTAGCTTTATTTTCACTTTCAATTATGACCACCTACCGTCCCAGGGCTCGCCTGACCGTAACTAAAGTGATTAGGCTGTGCCAGCATTCAATGGGATCTTAAAGACTCAATTGAGTCGTTGGGAAGCCCCCAAAGATGTCATTTTGGGTTAACTTGCCTCGAGCCAAAATTGTTTTTTGTCGTGTTGAGAGCGTTACTGTTTGTGAGAGCAATGTCTGTTCTATATTGGGGCTCACGTCCTTGTGGCTTACCTTTTGGAGCCCCTTGTACCTGGTCCTGCATGAAAATGATAGCTCAAACTGGAGCCAGCTCCTAACTCGTGACTTTTTATGTTGTAGTTTTCTTCTAGTAAAGCACAAGGGTTTTGTGTCAATTTTGAAAGGGATTTTTAAGATTCCTGTGGTTGTTGATGTTGTTGTGTTCCAGATATCGTGTTCCACGCTTTGGTTCGCGCCGCATGCGCAAACGGGTGGTCTTCAAGAATGGCGACTGTAATGTGCTCCAAACGAATGTGGCCAAACTTCGACGCCGCTATTTACAGGACTTGTTTACGACCATGGTTGACATCCAGTGGCGATGGACGCTGCTCATTTTCACCATGAGCTTTATTCTCAGTTGGATGAGCTTTGCAGTCATCTGGTGGCTCATTGCCTTCACACATGGCGACTTGGAATTGGAGCACTTGCCAGGTATGTTTTTCTTCGTTCCATTTCGCGAGTCAAGTGGGATCAAGTATCACACAAGGGATCAACCCCGTCTCCTTATTTCCTTTCCTAAAAATGAGAACACTTTCCTCCAACTCCCCTAAAAGGCGTGCTTAACAGTTACTGAATCTGATAGTCATCTAAAAATGACACCATAACCTAGGCCAGTGGCTAGGGGTACCGTTACCGTTGTGGGTCACGGTTTGCGCTCGTCAACTTACACTACAGATGTCGCAATGACAGTTGTCATGTAACAACATGACACAACCGGGTCTCCGGTTTCAAAACCCGGGAAAACAGTACACTACTAGTGTCATCTTGTTGCAAAACGTTCTCCGGAGAAATAATGACAAACAGAGTTAAAATTGATAAAAATTGAGTTAAAAACAAACAGAGTTAAAACAGTGTCATTCGAGTTAAAATTGATAGTTGGATTTGAAATGCATTAGGTTAGGTTGACGATTATCACCAAACTTGTGCTCTCTTTCACTCCACTAGTGGAAGAAAACAAAATTCATTGTTCAGAAATGACACATAAGTGTCATTTGGACAGCCAGATACAGTACATACGTTTGTCACTAGACCCGGAGAACATGTTGCGTGACATGAAGAAAAAAAGGGCCTCGCTTTCGAATATTTTGATATTGGGTTAACCTTATTGCAACAGAGCACTTTTCCTTTCCAGCATATAAAGAGCTAGCGCTTGATAAACAGAAAAATAGTCTATTTGGGAGTTCACTTTTCCTTGAAAAAAGTAAGCCTGGAACACGCTAGGTTGTGAAACTGGGGTTTCTGACGTAATCTTTTAAGCCCCTATATTGTTTCCATGCTTTGCGTCCTTGTGATGTCAGTGCGGTCTTTCCTGATATGCAACCTTGTTTTTTAAAATAATAATAAGTAGGAAAATTATGTTGTGATCGGAGAACCTGGGAACCTAGGACTTTCTTAGGGCTTAAACTAAGGATTTAATAGTACAGTGCTGTATAGTACCTTGGAAGGCCTTCTTCACCTTCACCTGAATAGTTGGAATGAAACCTCTAACGAAGGTCAAGATCATGAACTTTAAGCAGCTACTTCTAGTTTGGGCCCAGGTTTCTTATAGGTTTAAGAATGTTCTAGTGTCCTTGTTACGAGCTATATAGTTGTCATGGTAGGTATTTAGCAGCCAAATTTATCCGGTAAAAAGGTTTAAGCATGTCCTGCGGGTACCGGTGTCGAAAGCTTTTATAGGCCTCGTTGGGAATTGTATCGCTCCTGATCTGTTGGCTTAAGTTTAGGCCTTTGATGTGTTTTTTTCCTTTTTGATTTAATTAGGCCGTTTTCGTTTAATGATACATTTTTCGTTTAATTAGGCAACCAGGAAGACTCGAAATGGGTTCCCTGCGTCATCAACATCAACAGCTTCGCTTCGTGCTTCCTGTTCAGCATTGAAACGCAGCACACTATCGGTTACGGTTCCCGTCACACTACGGAAGAATGTCCGGAAGCCATTTTCGTCATGTGCATTCAAAGTATTATCGGAGTCATGATCCAAGCCTTTATGGTCGGCGTAGTCTTTTCCAAAATGTCGCGCCCCAAGTTGCGGGCGCAGACGCTCTTGTTCAGCCGCAATGCTGTGATATGTGAACGTGACGCGCAGCTGTGCCTCATGTTCCGCGTAGGCGATATGCGCAAGTCGCACATCATCGGGGCCTGCGTCCGTGCGCAGATGATCCGCACGAAGATCTCGGCGGAAGGCGAGCAAATGCCGTACTACCAGCAGGAGCTGAAGGTCGGCGTGGACCACGACGAACGCAACATCTTCTTCATCTGGCCCATGACCATCGTCCATAAGATCACTCCTGACTCACCGCTGTACTCCATGTCCGCGAGTGACCTGATCAAAGAGAAGTTCGAGATCGTCGTCATACTTGAAGGGACCATCGAATCCACCTCAATGACTACCCAAGCCAGATCCTCTTATCTCCCCAATGAGTTGCTATGGGGCCATCGCTTTGAACCTTTGGTGTCTTTCAAGAAAGATACGGGACAGTACGCAGTCGATTATAGTCTTTTCAATAACACGTACGAAGTCGATACTCCTTTATGCAGCAGCAGAGACTTGGAGGAGTTCCGCCGCCTCAAGGAGGGGAACCACAACAGTAAGTACCGGATGTATTAACTCTACTTCCGCTAGCATCAATACACATTGCTTTTCGCATTTCCTTACACTTTGCGGTTCGCTATTTCTATTTCGCTATTCGTTGTTTATCTACAAACTTTACCCAAGTTCCAAACTTCGCACTTATCAAAATGTATTAAGAAAAGTATTAAGGAAAAGTACAAATTTCCCAGCCGTAAATTTGGGAAGTTTAAAGGCTTAGTATTGGGACGTTGAGCTTGGGAAATCTTGAGTTTTTTATGAAGGAGATTTCAATGACTTTACAGCTGTCCGATATCTGGGGAGATTTATGCCCGTGTTTTGATCAGTAACTGTGACTTAGAGGGGTTTGTTTTGTTTTTCTTGCGCATTTTTTTACAGATACGATAGCACTTCAAGCTGCTCGACCGTCGGCGGACCTTTTGCAGCAATTGCGTTATCAACAGCAGCACACTCTGCAGTCGCGGAACAGTAACCGGAGTTTGATCTTCGATCCGAACGAGGTGAGTCCCACCGTGCGTGGCATTTCCAGCATCGCCATGGCCCCGGCCATTACGCTGTCCTTATCCCAGCCGAACATGCAAGGTGGCGGTGGTGTCACTCTCGCGTCTTCATCCTCCTCAGCCAATAAGCCAGTGAGGACATGATGATAGTGTAAGTACTGTACTCCATAAACTTAAGAACCTCTGACCTAGATCTTTTTAATCTCGAATATCTTGATTCACGTCAGCTTAACTGTTTGTCTTTTTTCTTTAGGTTGGCGTTTAGTATTACGTTGGAGAAAAAGTTTGAAGACAAGGTGTAAACGTAGACTATATGGATACTGTTACACGTTGCAGTCCGTTATACACATTTCGGTTTTGTCCGCTTTCTCGGGGATCACAAATGACCAAACTTGGACTCGAGCATTCCCCCTACAATGTGCCTTGTAATCTACCCCGGTTTTATTGAACATAGAGATTTCCCTGCAATACTATGGAAACCCGTTGTAAAAGTGTTCACATCATGTTTGTTTACGTTCTAGTAGGAAATTAAGTACATGCTAAACAAAAGGAGGTAAAGTTCCAAATCTTGAACGGATTTGGATGACTCGAGTAATATAATGCCTTTTTTGTTCGAATTTTGAATTGTTCATTGTTGGCCTTGTTGTCTGAAAACAACGAACCGTGTCCCTGAATGCTACTTGGCGATTTATATTTCCATACTGAGAATAGATTCTTTTAATTATTGATCGCGTGTCTAAGAATCTTAAGAACCTTAACCGTCTCATTAACCTTAACCCATTTGCCTACTAAGATCACTTGGCTCAGGATTGCTGTGCTCTATTTGTGCTGGGAAACAATAGGCGCAGTTCAAAGTTCAGTTACTAAACAGCTGGAGCTGTGTTCCCAAAGGTATCCTAGCGGACTTAAAACAGAGAAATCTTCTTCTAACCTAATATTTACATACAATCGTTATCTGGGAACGTGATAAGGAACAATGCCCCGGGTTTTAGCTCCTGTTTTTAGCTTTCTATGGGCAAATCCACAACCTTAACAGTTTGGACAGTCCAGAGTAGTTTCTTCCAAGATGGTCAAGCGCGCGGTTTTCAAAGATGGACGCTGCAACGTGCAACGTTTGAATATCCCAACAGTGAATCCTCGTTCTTGGTCTGAAGTGTATGTGTCTTTAGTGGAATTGCGGTTGAGCACTTTGTTGATAGCCTTTAGCATTGGCTTCGTCGTTTGCTGGCTCTTTTTCGCCTTGTTGTGGTACCTCGTGGCGTACTTCCGAGGTGACTTGGACCTCCTAAGTCCCGAGTACCTTGCAAGTAAGATATAGTGATTTAAAAGCTTTATTGCTTTTAAATTCCATTATTCCATTTCGCTTCGAAGTTGAGGAGAAATCCTAATCTTCCTCATGGAGCACACTTTCTAATTTTGGTTCGTGTACCTTTGTTTATGGTAAAAAGGACTGCAGGAAAGTAATGGAACAACATGGCGGCCGTGCGTTGAGGATATTACCGGATTTACTTCCTGTTTTCTCTTCAGCTTGGAAACTTTGACCACCATAGGTGGCGGTAACTGGTACCCCAATGAAGATTGCCTGGAAGGCATAATCTTGATCGGAATCCAAGTCTTGGTAGGGATGATCGTGGAAGGTTTCTTAGTCGGGCTGATCTTTGCGAAGCTTATCGAGCCCCAACGGAAGAACTTTGCAGTGCTTTTTAGCGACAAAGCGGTGGTTATGGTTGACGAAGAGGAAGACCAGCTGGCGGTGGTCTTCCGGGTCGGAAACCTACGGAAATCCCACATTTTGGCGGTGCAGATCCATTCACACGTCATTTGGCACCATCGAGATGCGCTGGACGATGAAGGAATGCGATTGGAACCTTTGTCGGTAGTTGTGGACAGCACAGGAGACCGTGGAATGCTTTTCTTGTGGCCGTTGACGGTAATTCACCGAATTGATGCCGATTCGCCGTTTTACTCTTTCAAGCCCAACGACTTCTTGACGAATTCCTTTGAAATCGTAGCCGTATTGGAAGGCGTGGTAGAAACGACTGGCCAGAGCTTGGAAGCCAGAACTTCTTACTTGCCCCATGAACTACGTTGGGGTTACCGTTTTGTGTCGATGTTCAAAGACCGAAACGCGAGGCAGCAGTTCTTGATCGACTTTCAGAACTTTGAGAAAGTCGAGCCCTGCGAACCTTCTAGAATGCCGAACTGCAGCGCCAAGGATCGGGAATCGGTACTAAGAATACCCTCTTGCAGTAAGGGAGAAATGTACGAAAAATCTAGTATCTTTATAGCTATAATTCTTCCAGAAGATGCTAAACCAGTTGAAACGAAGCACTGCGCATGTTGTACGCTGAAACAACGTCAAACAGAAGTTAACTGATGATGTCGCGGGTCGCGGTACAGATCATACAGGTGGTAAGTTGATACTTGTACCATCCTTTTAAGGGTTTAAACAATGCACTACAGCCAAGTTCGTCAGTATTACACGCAGTAAATTGTACAATATCAATGCAATACAGCATTTTCTTCATGGCAATACTCGGAATTCGTTGTATAGCATCTTTGGCATGAAGACGAATTTTACTTCTATAGAGCAACGCCGGAATTACGTCACCGCAGGGGAAACACATAACTACTTGACAATTTAATCCTGGCAGAACCGCCAGAACATATAAAATCCCGGAAGAATATATAAAACAGCAAAAGCAGTATATGTAAATCTCCTCAAGATAAAAAGCAAAAATTCCCGAAACAAACAGAACGACGATTGACGTGCGTACACCGCGTCATCTGTTGACTTTGTAGAACAAATAGGCTGGACAGTATGGATCTGTAAGTGTAGCATTGAATCACGTTGTTGTATGAACATAAATAAATACTATTATTTACATTTATTTATTCCCCCCTCTTCCTATCTGGAATAACATCCGAGAACGGGCTGTTCAGGTAGAAAGTTCTGCCATGCAACATGTGGTGAATCCTATTTTGTGCAATAACCACGTTTCTAACTCAGAGATAGCGCTGATCCCTGAAAGGAACTTTCTCGAAAACTTAATCCGCGTTATCTTTCGGATACACGTCACTTTTCCGGGAGCTCCCTTCTTCAAGCACAGGCGGACGATGATGTAAGAAAAAGCTAGCCGACAATAAACTTTCTAATACTCAATTCTCCTCCCGGCACTCCAATATCCTGTCAAGAATATATTTATTTATTTAACTTATTTCTTATTCTTTTCTTATTATTAGTATTTCTTCTTATTACTATTTACTATTACTATTTCAGTTATATTCCGCGTATTTGGGATACAAAAATACTATACTGAACAGGATGTGGCAAGCCTAATTTCCTAGGATGTTAAGTAACGTATTAGAAAAAAAAGTTTTAGAGTACAAAATTAGAGATTCGTGACAAGTTAACCATAACCATTTCTGATGCGTGAGGGTGGGTCCAAGTGGTTTTCAAGACCGCCACGGAAAGGATTCCAAGGTCCAAACGTGGGCCACTTCACAGTCCCGCAATGTCAATCCTTCCGGTTCCGGAGGACTGGATTGACTAAGGCATCTTCCCGTTTCCACATGGCGAATTTTCCCGCTTTCCCAACTCCACTGTTGACGCGCTGTTCCTGAACAGGCCATCGCGCGCACTTCGTCGCTCCAGGGATCCAAACACAGGGCTTCGTTAGTCATAATAGCTGCCGAAGCTTTGGAATTCTGCCAGGACCAAAGTTGAGCGGGTTCTTCACGACGACAAGCCTGCAAGTGAGCTTTGCCTGATGACCGGGTACCCGCAAGCCCGGAGGGCTTTTCAATACATTCGCTACTTAACCGGTGGATAATCTTGCGTTCCAACAATGAAATAAGCGGTGGAAAGAAGACCAATAAGAAAAAATAATTGAAAATAAACAACATAAACGGTGAAAAAACAGTAAACAAACTAGTTTTTGTTTACCTTTCCGAAAAATCCGCCAGGAGTCGGCCAAAAGTGCTCCGGCCAAACATTTTCCAAGTACCATTGGAAGGATTTGCACTTCAAACGTTCTCGTAAGACTAATCGACTGCGAATTTGCTGCATATCTTTTACATTGTTTGATTCTAGATGAACCCAAAACAAACACAATACCCCAAAATTAGACTAATACAACACAAAGTGTAAACGTAAACAGAAAACGTAAACAAACTTTCTCTTACGGAGCTTTTTGGGTAAAACATAGTGCTGAAAACGGTTCGACTCGACTCAACTCGACAACCTTTCAAACCGATTCGAGTTCAAGTCTTCGTTATCGAGTCGATTCCATATCGACTTGACTCGGTTCGACTCAAGCCGAACCGATTTTTAGCCCTAATAAAATACTATCCTAAGAAGCACACTTGATGCGTAAACAGTCTAAAACACTCTAAATGAACCACATAATCTACAAAATAAAACAAAACGACGAGAAGACGATAAAGAAGAGTAAATATTGTAACACGACACCTCATCGTGCTACATGATCCAAAAAACGGTTAGAAAACCCTGACTTAAGGTTCGAAAGTTTGAAATGCCGAAACCTCGAAGATTTATGGAACTTTACCGCAACACACTGATAATGTGGAAAGATAAACTGCAGAACACGACTCGTGACACTAAATTATCCGTCTTAAATAAACAGCGCGCCTAAGCCTAACCTTGTGACGTCATTATGGAAAACACTATCCCTACCAACCGGATTTCTTTTTTTATTTCACCTTCAAAATGTCTTCAACTTTACATCTGCGGTGGAAATTAATATTCCAGAAGGTAGGCTGAACACACGCCTCTACAAGTATATTCGATTTTTATTATGCTAACAGACTGCCACGGACCCTTGTTAACCCTCGGTTTATGTTCTAAGCTATCAAACCAGGCGGTCGTAAAAGAAAGAAATGCAAAAAAATCTACATCCTGGTTGGGGAAAGCTAGCCTATCACTTAGACCCACAGAAGGTTCCTTTTCTTTCAAGGAAGAAGAAATTTAGACCAAGGGGATGAAGAGCAGTTGCCAACCCAAAAACGCAAAATAAAAAAGTAATTAAAAACGGAATAAATTGTTACCAGGATTTAGCTTGAAGAATAAGTTCTTCCAATCATCCATCCAAACGAGGGCCACACGGGCCAAATTAGCGCTCAAAGTATTGCCTACGCCTTTAGGGAACGTATAAGGCGAAGTTTTGCGGAAAACATGCCCCACGTGGGAACACGGCGAAATCTCCACGCGGCCGCCACATTGCCAGACACGTAACGACATCTCGAGGTTCTCCCCGCCCCAAATATCCATCGCTTCATCGTAACTCCCGACATCGAAGAAGTATTGCCTGTGAATGGCAAACAACCCGCCTGCCATAGCCGGTGTCCTGCCAAAAGAAACGTAAACATTCCTAAAAACCTCTGAACATCTCAATTTCTAAATAACTAAAAAACACAATAATTGATTTTAAAAACTAATTTTTAAAACAGTTTTAAAATGTATTTTTAGATTTTTAAAGAAAAAGTCGAAGAATTCAAAACGAAAATCAAATTCAATACGGGTTTATACCTTTTAATAGAAATGGGGAAAACAAAAAACTGGATAAAACTAGATAGGAATGGAATATAAGACAAAATTACCTAAAAGGTTGGGTCATGTTGGATTTCCTTTCCGTGAGCAGGGTTTCCCCTGCCCCAAACCAACGGAAGTGGAGATTCCAGTTAAAACCTCCACTATGGAGCTCAAAGGTCCGCAACAGAGCGAATGAGTCATCGCTGATGATATCAATGATGGGGCAGACTACCACTGAATGATCTTGAGCAATACGGTACAACAACGGTTCGAGCCATCCTTTTGAAAGTAGGAGGGAAAATTAGGGATACAGGTGACGAGAATGAGCGGTTAAGATCACGCAAACCTTCAGTGGCTTCACAATGCGCATCCAAGAAGGTAAGTACGTCGCCTGAGGCGCGGTCAGCACCCACAAGTCTAGCCTTGATAAGTCCCACACGCTCAGAAGACCTAAGGATAAGTACCGGAATTGGGAACTTGGCTACCTCTTCTTCCAATGGTTCCAGCAAAAACTCTAGGCACATAACAAACACCAAGAAAATACATATTCAGGATCTTTTGTTTTATTTTTATTTGGTTTGAAAATTATTTTTGTGTTTTTTAAGGCCATGGTGACCTGCAAGCAGTTGCTATTTTTGTCAAAAGATGGCACTGATGTCATGAGCATGCAGCTACTTCAAACAAAAACTTAAACCAAAATTTCAAAGAAATTTAACGATATAATTCAGAAAATATCTTTGGAAAGTATCTTGCAGGCTGCGTCAAAGAATTGGATACATGATTTATTTAAAATTTTCTTAACTTTTTCAAGTTATGAAAATTTGAAAAAATAAAAAAAGGAGGAGAGAATAATTAGCATACTTCGAGTGCTGGCATCGTCGACGAGGATAATTTCTTTTAATAGCTGTCTCGGAGAACGGTTAATTACAGAATGCACCGTTCTGAGCAAAGTTGACCATGCTTCATTATGGAAAACGATAATAATACTGGTTGTAAGTAGGTTGTTCACGTCGTAATGCAAATCCAGGCAACTACAAAGTTTACAAAGTGTTCAAAGTACACAAAGTTGTAATTATATAAAGAAAACGTTTAGGAACGTTGATGAGCTTGTTCGTTTTTAATTATTATTATTTGTGGCACAGGATAAAGGATGAAAAAAACTTACCCGCTTTTACGAATATCAGGTAGTTTGCGATCTAACGGGATTTTATCGCTGGCTAGTAAATTAAAGCTATTGATTTTGTACAATTGCTTGGAGCGAGAAAGTTCGTGAGGCAGAATTTGAACAGGTTCGCCCATATCGCCTTGTCCGGCTTGAGGAGCATAATAATTTGTGTTTAGTACCTCTATAATTCCAAGAAAGAGCGTTTAGGGGGTTATTATATTGAGAAAGATTTTATTTTTTATTTTTACCTTCAGTTAATGGATCATTATCAGAACCAGGCAATGCATTACCAACATATCTGCCCACAATAACCCGGATTCCGTTAGAATCTATATACTCATGTTGTTTTGCACCAGACCTGAAAGATTAATTGCTGAATGTTAAGACCAATGTTAATTTTAAGTTTTTTAATTAATTTTAATTCACCCAGCTTGTTATAGATATTCACCCAGACATTTTGTTGCTTTCAAGTAAAAGTTTCCACCCCAATCTAAATGTAATTGCTTTAGCTACTATTTAATTTCCGACCTAATGTCTTTTCGAATTGTTTTCGAATTTTCAAGAAAATAAATTCAATTTGTGTGCAAAATTAGTAAAACAGATTTAAGTTTTATAATAAAAAAAAACTTAATTCGATTAAGAAGCAATGTTTAAGACATAATAAGTAATTTTGTCTTATTTTTTAACGCCTGTATATCTATTTTTAGAAATACAGTGTTTATTTTGAATGTAATGGGCATTTGGCGTAAAGAGGCGGCGCTAACGGAGGGAGAGCGGAGCTAACCTAACCGGATCCAGCGGATGCATCCGTTTAAATTCCCCCGCGCTTTGTTCAACAAGTGACGGGTTAGGCTACGCCTTACAACGGGTCAATTGTCCCGCCCTGCTGGCTAGTGTACGCCGAGCTTGTTGAACGTTCAGCGGCTACTCCCAATTAGCCATTCCCCAGCTTTCAAGTAACCACATTGAATTGAAAAATAACTTGTTTTATAGAAATTAAATACAGATTTTGCTTACCGTTCACGATCCTGATCAGAGCTTCTTTTACCTTCACTTATGAACGTACGAATGCAAACATAAACCAGCAATCCAAGAAGCAAGGCATAAAAAATCTTGCTAGCCTTTCTCACTGTAATTAGCGCCATAACACAATATTCCAGGTAGCAACACAATTAAATCAGATCTTTATATTTTATATCACAGTTATTTTAGGAGCAGCCACACCAATACACTAGAAACATTTTCCCACGGTCAAAAGTCCTCAAAAACAGTAAATAAGACGGCTTACGCCACCTACAATTGCCAAGAAGAACTAAAAATCCGAAATAAATTCAAATGAGCGCCAAAACTTGCGTAGTAAGAATAAGAACTTCAGGCAAATCCAAACGAAAATAAATTATAATCTCTGGTCTTTTATTAGTCAATAATCTTGCCCGTGTATAATGCAGATAAATGGCTAAACGAGTGCTTAGCGTCCGTTGCTGAGCAAACACAAAATGGTATTTTTAACCTGGAATTATCAATTTACAATGACGGATCAACAGATTACTCAGAAAACATTATCAACGCGTGGCGAGATACTTTACTTAGCAATGAGGTCAAGTTCACGTACTCTAAAGATAGTGGACTGCCAAAAGGAGGTACTTACAGTCCTAATTTCGCTAAAGAAGATTTGGATCAGTACTCAGATACAGTACCCTCAATACGCATTACTTTTTTATTGCAGTTGGTTATGCCAAGAATCAAGCTGTGAGACAAAGCCAAGGAACCTACTTATGCTTCTTAGACAGCGTAAATCTTACGAGAGAAAGTTATCTTCCCTTCAAAATGTTTTTCAACACTTAGGATGACGTCATGCTGAAAGACCGGGTACTTCTACAACTAAACTCAGCTTTGGAAAACCCGAATTCGGTACGTCAAAACAAACAAAAACCCACGCTCCCAAAACTATATAAAGTCGATTTATTCTGTCCTTGGCAGATAATTGGATGTAGATTTATCCGAGATCCGGCAGATTCCACGCGCCGCTTCACAAATTGGGCCAATAATCTCCCGCATACTAAGCTAGATACCCAAATTTATACCTCCCACGGACCTACAGTAATAATGCCAACTTGGCTTTGCTCCAGAGCAGTTTTCGACGCGTAAACATCCTTTATTTACCCAGAAAAGTCAATAACTAGTACTTATAGCGTGGGTGGTTTCAGCGAAGCAGGCAAAGGTACTCCGGAGGATTTAATATTCTTCTACCAGCATCTGGATAAAGGCGGGAAAGTACATCGGGTAGATGAAACCTTACTAGTCTACCGCTACCATCCTTCCCAGGCAACATTCTCAATCCACGAGTACCAAAATTCACTTCAAAATTTAAAGACTTTAAGATTCTTATAAAAACTTTATATCTTACAGAAAAACAATAATTGACCTGCGACTCGCACGTTTACAGCGTCTCATCCTCCCCAAATGGCCTTCTTTTACAATATGGAACGCTGGTAAACAAGGTCGTCAATTCTACCGAGCCCTAACTCCCGAAAATCAGTCCAAAGTCGTCGCATTCTGCGATGTAGACGCTAAAAAGATCGCCCAAGGCGTCTACATCTATGAAAACAGCAATAGAATCCCCAAACCACGTGTTCCCATCATCCACTTCACTCAAGCGAATCCTCCGTTTCTAATTTGCGTTAAAATGGTACGTATAAATTTAAATTATACAAACCAATTTAAATTTCGACAAATTTATCAAAACACGTTGTATTCTTGGATATTTCTTTACCATTTATAGGACTTAACACAAGGTGGGTTCGAAGCCAACTTATCTTCCTTGAGGCTTACCGAGGGAGATGATTATATCATGTTTAGCTAACGATGAAAAAAACACAAATACAAAAGTGGAACTAAATTTCGAATCAGTTCAAACTTACGCAATGGGGTAAAAACGTCAAAATAAAAAGAAAACCTTCAAAAATTGGAAAACCCAAATGATTATGGGTAAATTAAACGCGTTTCCTTCAAATCTTTCCAAACATATTCTTTCGTCTTGCTCTCAGTGTCATTTTCTAGGTTCACCACGTACTCTTCGTCGTCCTCAAGCTCGAACTTCCCAGAACGTATGATATTACTATCCCCTGCTACGATCTCCAACTTCACGTTCTTCGTCATTGGGCAAATGTGGTGCACTTGAGCCACCTTGTAATCCGACATCACCGGTTCATAAGAAGCGCTTAGTTCCAACTCTTTAAACGCTATGATTTCGTTAAGACGCGGTTCGCTGATCAGCGGATACTGCTGGTAATCTTTGATCTCCCAATGATTCTCCCTGTCTTGCTTCTTCCCATTTACCTGAAGAGGTCTCTGTTCGACTCGCATCTGAACCGATGAAGAATCTTTAGACGCCCTGGTGAAAGAAGGTTTGGCTTCTCGAGCCGCTATTAGGGGCGTTAAAGGGGGTTGGACGGATGGCGTTGAGGCAGAAGCAACTCGGTTGAATACCACCGGACTCTGCGTGAGAGCAAACAAGTTGCCCAGTCCAGGATTAGCAGCAGGTTGAGATTTGGCTGCAGGAGTGACTGAAAGCGGGATTGTGAGGCATTGGAATTGGGATAAGACAGTTTCAGTTGTTCCATCATCTGGTAGTGGTAGTGCTTCATCCCATTGAGTATTAGCTTTAGCTTGGAGAGCTTCATCTTCTATCTCTGGCTTTGCGTTGACTTGATCGTGTATTTCGTCGTCGAAGCGAATCAAGGTGTTGGTTTTGGCGTCCGACGCGTAAGAACGCTTAGATAAAGGCGGTTTGTAAAAGGAATGTCCTTTAAAGGTGCCCATTTGAGGAAGAGGAGTGGCTTCTGGCTCGGGAGAAGCATTGGTCGCCTTTCTGACTCGGCGCCGCGTGCGCTTTCTTTTTGTAGTAGCTGAATCCTGTTCTAACTCGGCGGGAAACGAACTAATGACGTCACTGCTTTCCATAGTGGTATCTTGACTTTCTGGGAGTTGTTGAGCCATGTTAGCTTCATCAGTGATGTTATTTGCATCTTGACGAACGCTTTCGCGGCTCTTTTTCTTTTTAGGCTTTAGCGGGATTTGTTCAGCTTCTGGTTCAGTCAGATTTGTTGCTTCAAAGGCGGAATCGCTGGGTAAAGACTCGGTTCGACTCCTGGCTTTACTGCGTGTAATGTAGGGCTCATATTGGGAGATGGGTGGTGAGAATTCGAAAACTGAAGATTCGGCTGGGATGTTCCGCTTCCTCGAACTTTTGACTTTGGGCACGGGATGATTTGGCACGTCTTCAGTGGCAGGAATGCAGGAATTGAGTGTTAAAATTTGCGGCTCTGCAGCTCTACTTGGAATAGCTTCCAGTTCTTTTGTAGTCGCATCCTGGTCAATTGATTCAGCTGTGTCCGGTTCTGCTACGACTATGTTCTGAGAATTTCTGTTCATTTTTCCATTTTGAAAAGGAGTGACTTGTTGGTTTCTAGAATGCGCCTGTTGGGTACATTTTGAATACATCTCTTGCTCAAGTTTAAGATGGATGCGGTTTCCATCCCAATTCATGTGAACGGCAGCGCCATGTAGAACTTTCACTCTAACAATGAAAATTTGTTTGAGTGTTTGAAGTTGGTATAGTTAATTTAAATTGGAGGAAAAAGACTAAAGAGAAAGAAAGTTACTTGAGCGTATCATCTTCTTTGAGAACATTGACAGGAAGGTTTTTGAAGAGGTATCTGTCTTCTAGAAATAAGCCGTATGTAAAGCCATGGGGTTCAGGATCATGAACTTGTTGTTCAAAAAAGTGTACGGCCAGACGGCGCCATAGATCTTCAATGCTTCCTGGATAGACATAGAACCATGATTGTTTCCAGAAACTACTAGTTACTTCGGAGAAGTCGATTTTTATGCGGAAGTGATCGGCCTTGGAATGCATTGATTGCATTGCTTGAAAAACACGGAGAAACGTGGAGTGAAAATCGTACACGTGAGAAGCCGCAAACACCAAACACACGTGACCTGCTTAGGGATGATATATGAAAGGAGAGGAATGCTTAGACCGGAAGAAATTATGAAAGGTGCGCCATCTAATAACCATCTAGTAATCATTGTTACACTTTTTTGTACTTGCGCCTGGATTTCCGTTTCCACTATTTTCGAGCTTTCTTACTAATTCCATAACCGTCCCAAATAAATTTTACGTGGTACTTGATAATTACTAGAAAAAAATACAAGGGCAGAATGAACTGAATAACCCAAGCTATTTAAGCTAAGTAATGTGAGTTTGTAATCTTTTAAGTAATACAAATAAATAACGAGAAACGCGTTTCTTACAAATAAATCCCATATTGTATTCCTAATAGCGAAGCGATTCATGACAACGACTGCAATTACGGTTAATACCAATTATCATCAATATTATCTTCATACTCGTATTCAACGTTGTCGTCAGTCAAATCATCTTCGTCGTCATAGTAATCACGAAGGTAATCGCATTCATCTGAGCCATAGGACCCAAAGTGGTCCCCATTGCTCGAATCTTCATCTTCCAGCAGTAAATTCTGACTAATCCTGAAAGCCACATTCTCTCTGTTCAATAGATAATCTTCATCCCCCACCGATCCTTCCCATGGCTCTGAAATCTTCTGTCGGTAGCACTTGGCCCACGGATCCAGTTTCCCAAAACGTAGCGATCCGCCACGATCGGCCAGGTTGAGTTGAAGAGCTTTGAAGTCGTATCTTTCCTTCTTCAACGCACGCAAGGACGATGGTAGCAAAACATGCTTCAATTTGGGGCAGATCTCAAATAAGGCTTTGGTGGTTTCGGCGTTCAATCCTTCACACGAACGAACATGCAAACTCTCCAGTCGTTTCCAATGCTTCTTAGCAAACTTGAGCCAATCTTGGGGCTCCTGAAAGCAGTGCAAACATTCCAGGTTCAAATGCGTCAATTCGGGTTGCTTATATAGTTTATCTTCTAATTCTTCTTTGGAAGTGTGGCAAACACTTATCGTTAGATGCGTAATCCCAGACAAACATACGTCTTTCGTTTGCGTTGCCTTTCCTTCTTGCTTTTCGAACTTGACCAGACAACCTAGTCGCAAATCCTTGACGTTGGTAGCATTCAGGGCTACCAACTGATACAGCGCGACCGTTACAGTATAATTCAAAAGCAAAACTTCCAAACTGGCTGGTAGTACACTAAGTACGTGCGGGTTCTTCTCCAAATCAATACCACCCAAAGACAATCGCTTCAATCGTGTGAAATTTTCAAAAAATTTGACTCGTACAGTTGGTTCAAGCTCCAGCATCTCGAAAATGGTGCCTTCACCATCCAAAATATCCATGGATGTCACGCCACCTGGCGAACATAGCGCAGTGACTGCTTCTACAGTCTCAATGTTTTTCGCGCTAAAATCCAAACAGGTGAGCTGTAACTGACCAGAAAAACGCATCCTGCAAATGTCAGGCAATCCTTCGAAAGTTTGGAATTTAGCTAAAGGCACACGTTCCTCTTTCCCTTCCTTCTCTTTCTCTAACGATTTCTTGCTCGGCTCCAAGTCATCAACCATAGCATCTTCACCTTCATCCGAATCGTCGGAATCAGCAGTGCCCCACGACGTAGTGTCTTCCTCAGGTACACATTTGGACATAATAGAGACCAAACCAACATTAGGGCCTTCTTTTGTGTACTGGATATCTGACCCCAGGTTGTGCGTTGCTGGGAGCCACAAAATCGTCGGCGCTAGCGTCGGATGCGTTAAAGGTTTCCACTGAAACAACTTTTTGATGGCATCACCGAGCAGACATTTGGATCGTAAGATTTTCAAATTGGGACAATGGCGTAAAGCAAAGCTGAAGAATCCTGGACTAGCAAAGGATTCGTTCATGGTATCTTGGTAATCATAACAACGGAATTCCTTTTGCTCAGGCGAAACAAACGCCAGTTCTTCCAGCGTTTGACAAAACGGGTGCAAGTATTGTTTGCTGAAATACAGCTGGGCAACTACGTCATCAAGCGCGAAACGATCATGTAAAGGGTTAGCTTTGGGATCTTTCAGCAAAAGCTGGCAGATGGCTTCTGGTTTGAACGCACACCTGTAAAGGCGTAAGACTTTCAGCTGGGAGCATAAAGAGCCGAGCAAGTTCAAACTTGGCAAAAACTCGTCCCCAATATCGTACAACGTAAGCGTGGTTAGCTTGGGAAGCTGTTGGAGCGGCATTAGGAACGTTTTGAAATGCTCTGGTTTGAAACTCGAGCTGTAAAAACAACTCCCGAAGTTGAGAGCTAATTCAGTCAGATCAGGACACTTCTCCGCTATAGTCGTCAGGGTTTCGGGGTCCAATTCGCCCGCAGGAAAGGGTAATCTGATGTCCAGGGTAGTCATGGAACGTTCCAAGACAACCCAGAGGAATGGCGACGTTCGGATCGTTTCTTTGGGCATCAAAGTTCCAAAAGAGTCGTAGAAAAACTTGCTGAGGAATCGTGCGCGGACCGAATCGCCTAAAGTACCAACGAGCTGATTTAAGCGGTGGTTGACCAGCTGCTTGATGGCGGTGGAGTTATGGAAGCCAAACATGGACAGAAAGGAGGAATAAGGATTCAAACTCTTGGTTTCTGCGTTCAGGAAATCGGGACAGAGGGACAAATCACCGCAGACTGACTTGAAACTCATCTGGAACGCCAGTTCTTCTAAGGATTTAACTTCCTGGACGGTGTTTGGGCTTTCTTTGCCATTTTTAGACGCTCTACCCACGTCGGAAGCCATAATCATACACAACTCTTGCACCAAAAGTGTGTTTATATAGCGCTGCAACAATGAAATGAAACGTATATTAGTAACAGGTTAAGAAAACGAGGTTATGAAATATTGAAAGAGGAAAATAGAGTATTAAAAAGATTTAATTACTTGGCTGGAATGGTTCATACAACTTTTATAATAACGTGAAAACGTGCCGCAAACTTGTTCTCAGCACTTTGTTTACATTCTGAAAGAGAGAATAGTAACTACAAATATTCCTTGACACGAGTTTCAGCGCCCTTTAGCGGTTTTTTGGAGTAAACAGTCAGAAATAAATATTTGTTGGCTCCGCTAAAACCTTCAAATGTCATTAAATAACATAAAATTGGGTGTAAATGCATAGCTGTTATGAAATACTTGACTAGAGGTGATAACGAAAGAATTATCGGTCGAATACATTCTTATATACGAGTTTATTTCGATCGGAATTACATTAGACAGGGGCTTTTGCAACTGATACGCATAACATAGTTAATTAAGCCAGCCTGAAAGCTTATATATGTGCAGAAATAGCCCTAGGAATTGCAAAGGCATGTCTTAATGGTGTTTCTTATGAAATTTAACGCAAAGGAAGCAATTTCGCGTGCAGTTCTTCTAAACCTTTCCTATCCAGCAAGATAGAAAGCGAAGACTTGGGCGTGGCTTCCTTGCTGGGCAATACAAGTTTACCAAGATCCACAACTTTCGCATCTTTCAATGCCTACACAATAATATAACACAATTTACTAAACCTAAGCCATATATTGCAGCTCGTTCATACCTTAATTAGCTGCGGTGTGGGAAATTCTGCCAAAGGAGTGCTAATCATACCGGGATACCTTTCAGCTGCGACCTTCACCAATGTAGCCTACAAATCGCATTTATTAACCAATTAGTAAAACAATTAATCTAACTGAAAACAAATAAGAATATTAAATTAAAATAAAGCGTACTTGCAAACGTTCAGTTTGATCTTGCAGCGATTTCTGCTTCTCCAAACCTTGAACTAGCTGCCATTTACAATGTTTCTCTGTCAAATCGATGACGCGGTTGTTACGCACAGTTGTGCTATACAACTCTTGAAACAAAGTCGACGTCTGGCGCGACAAATTCACGAGTTCATCTTTGCCCAAATCGCGCTTTTCTTCACCGTTGGACGAAATCTTCTTCGGAACCTAAAATGGATTTTTTTAATTAGCTTATGCTCCTTCCCGTCAAAGCAAAAACGAAACCTTACTCTAAGTGGTTTCAGTGATGCAATTTGTTCCTTCATATGGTCCCCTTGCATCTCAATAATCCGATCTTGGGCGAGTTGCAAAGCAGATCGCAGATCCTCGATTTGGCCCAACAGCATTGGCGAATCTTTGACAGACGAAATAACTGATAACGAGTCCCAAAAGAAGACAAATACAGCACATTAAGCCCCAAACATAAAACGGACTCCAAATAAACGATTTTACCCGTAGTTGCGGCAGGGGCATGAACAGGAGACGACGGAGAAGAACCTGGGACAAATCATGGCAAGCGAAACAATGATAAACGACAAGAATAACCCGAAACAGTTTAACACATAACCCAAATACGGATAACTGAACCGAAAGAACATTGAGAATACAAAGAAAATTCTCACAGAAGAAAATTTGAAATGAAACAGTAATAAATTAGCGTTACTTGTTTTCAGAAGGCCGTCAAAGACAGCTTTCTTGGATGTGGACAACAAGCGTTCTTTCAACTGCGCTTTCTCGCTTTCTAAGGCGTTGATGTCATTCTGAAGGTGATCAACAGTTTCTTCGAACTCTTTTTCCTTGCGCTTGAGTAAAGTCTGCAAATCTTCGCTCTTGCGGGTCAGTTTCTCTTGGGTGACTTCCGCGTCGCGTAAAACGTCTTTAACCCTCTTTTCCGCCATGTCTCGACGTACTTGCAGTTCGCTCATCTCTTCTTGTTTCAACTTGAGCAACACGCGCAAGTCCTGTAAAAAAAAAAAAAAAATATAACTCCAAAATCGCAAAAAATAATAATTTTCCAAACCTTAATTTCGATTTCCTTCTGCTCCAACTTGAATCGACGACTTTCCAAATCCCGTAGCTCCGCCTTCAACGCTTGAGCCCGGAAAAACACAGGAGCAGGGTTAACCTAAGCCATTTTTGAAAAATAGAAAGAATTCAACAATGTTAAGAAAACAATGCTAGTAAACAAGGGAATCCAAAGTAGATAGTTTTTCTACCTTCTGTTCTGGACTGCCATCGAAATCTAATTGGCCGTCGAGAATCATTTGCGTAAGCCGTTGGTACACATCCATGGCTTGTACCAACCCGCTTGGTACAATACTGAAAATACCTTCATCGCCTCCATAAACTCGGTATCCAGCTTCCTGGCTTAATTCTCTTAATTTAAATACCGGGATACCGGAATCGGTTTCTATAAAAGACACGAAGACGTAAAGAAAATGCCCAGTGATACTTTCCTCATGGTTAAGATACCCCGGAAGTTTAAGCCAATCAGCGAACGTTTTTACATTCGTTTTTTCTAACACTGAATGTAAAGTGTACTGTTAGCGGCCCTCCCAAGGTAAACAAGCCAGGCTCGCCCCTAACGGTAGACTTTGTCCCTAATGCGATATTCTTCGACTTGATAATATTCGACAATACATCGAAATATATCGAATAAATATAAATATTCGATAATACATTGAAATATATCGAATAAATTTAAATATTCGATAACATATAAACAGTTTTGGTAGCATTCTTCTCTTTCTGATTGGCTGACGACCAGGATATCTTGGCAACGTACAGTACGTTTTTACTTGCAGAATACTATAGCAAAATAGTTTTGCTCAAAGTAAACACAATCGAACTTTTACCCGTAAGAATGGCAGCTTGTTGTTGCGCTGATTTGCCCACTGCAAACAGACATAGGCTCAACTTTTCAAGTACATTCTCCACTTCGAGTACTGATTCCTTCAACTGCGGGCTAAGTACCAAGAGACCTCCAGAGCCATCTGCTGGGATCCTCCTCAACAAGGTCCTGGCTAATCCTTGCAGTTCTTCGGCCCCTTTCTGCGTCTGCCGCAGTAATAACGCCACATCCGATCCTTCATGACCTGGCGCTAAGAGACAAGATGTCTTTGCGCAATCTGAGATCAAGCCTTGAGCGGCCCAACTCAACAATCTTCCTTGATCGATTAAGAACAAGGAGGAATTGATGCGATCGTCTTTGAGATACTTGGGGTACAGCGTTTGGAAGTAGTTTAACGCCTTTTCTAAGGGTTCTAAGCTAATATTCTCGTCAACCTGATCTTTCCTCAAGAGATCCAGGAAGAAGTCCATAACTTTCTCATAGGGCGCCATTTCGGGGGCCAAAGTCCCTACTTGGAGCCAAACAGGCGCTGAACACGAGTTCAAAGCGTCGTGAAACTGATGCCAAATGCATTGCAAAGCAGTGAGAAGAAAGGATATGCGGCAGGCGAAGGAATAACGCTCCGCAACGGGCGATTTTATAATGGAAGGCAAGTCGTACTTTTCCGGCGCGGGGAATTTGTCTTTGACTTGGGACGCGAGGATATCTGCCTTCCAAATCAAACGGGGCAAAAGCAACAAGACTTGGACGCTCTCTTCATCCCCGCCTTGCGTCATGTACGTCTCTGGCATGTACGCCTTGAGGTACTGTACGTGGCGTAAAGCTTGCGCTACTTCCAGCTTCCTCAGCTCTAGATCGATCGATTTGGCCGCAGCTTTGGTCTCCACCAACATCTTGCGGAAGTCTAAAAGCTCCGAAGGCGCATGATGGGGTTTCTGAGTTTCCTTTTCTAAAGCTTCACGCAAATCGGCGTTTTGCTCCTGAAGTTTGGTCACTAAGTCGCGGAACTTGAGGATCGTACTGTCCCTGTCGGAAACCAGCTCCTGAACAGCTTCGCGCTCTTTCTGGACCTATTTCCATAGACAAATTAATAAAAATAGCGAAAAATTGCGGAAAAATGAAGAAAAAATGGAGAAAATATTGAGGAAAATTTGGGAAAATTTGAGAAAAAGTACGAAAATATTGAGAAATAATCGAGAAAAAATGCGAAAAAAAAGAAAAATTCAGAATAAATTGAGAATAAAATTAGCAAAAATAGAGCAATAATTGAGAAAAAGGAGAAAAAATTGTTGACGTACTTGGCGAATCGCAGCCCTGGCTTGATCTAATTCTTGCCGGAGTTCGAGCTCGGTTTCTCTGGCGGTTTCTTGCAATTCGTCATTAGTTTGCTGCAAATCTTCGAGATCCCTGACAGCTTCCTCTAATTCTTGCATTTTTTCCTCCGAGATCAAATTCCGCTCTGTCAAGCGCTCGACCATCTCTTCGGCTCCCAAGGCGGCGTCCACTTGTTCCTGTAATTCGGCAATCGCCGCCTGTGCCGCTTGCAATTGAGTTTTCACGTTGTGTTGTCCGCGTACTAATTCCGTAATTTCGCTTTTCTTCTGTTCCAATTCCTTCTGGGCTTTTTGTAACTCGTGTTTCTCAGCTACGGACAAGTCTCGCATCCTAAATAAATTACATAAATAAGATTAATTTCGCTTCGAAAACGAAACCAGAAACTTCGAAAAAAAAAGGGAATCGAAAGATTTCGAAAAAAATCGGAATCGAAAAAATCGAAAAAAATCGGAATCAAAATCGAAAAACCGGAAAAAATCGAAATTCAAAAACGGAAAAAAAATCCAAGTGATTTTTTCTAAAGAAACTCCAAATTCAGTAAATAACAGAAAAATACGTACTTGATCAGCGTTTCCTTGTACATTAGGTTCTGCTTTTCAAGCTGTTTCACTTGCAGGACGTTAACTCCATCACTTGATCCACCTTTTTCAAGTTCGGCGTTCGCTAATTCCACATCGATTGTCAATTCTTCAATGCGTTGTTTACACTGTTCTAATTCGGCTTGTAGTTGATCAGCCTGTAGAAAAAAAACAAAAATATTGTTCAATAAGTTGGATATTAAGGTTTCAAATTTCTATTTGCCTTTTCTTCAGCCATTTCTTTATCTAAAGTGGCCATTTCTAAGGCTTCGGTTGTATCGGCCGTTTCTTCGATATGTTGATCACGAGCTTCTTTAGCTTCTTGCGCTTCCTGACGAGCTTTCTGGAGTTCCTTTTGGAGCTGAGCTTGGGCGTCCAAAATGGCTCTTTTGAATTCCAAAAGTTGGTCGTTTTGCAATCGCATTTTCTCGGCTTCTTTCAGCTTATCACGATCCTGATTGCGTTTTAATTTCAAAGTTTCCAACTTCTCCAAGGCGTCTTTCAACTCGGCTTTCACGTTGTCGTTTTCTTGAGAAAGCTGCAATACCGTCATGCGCTCTTCAATCGCTAAGGACAACGAAGGAGACACCGGTTGCCCTGGAGTAAACTGAGCTTTCAACGTTTCCACGAAACCAGTCTGCAAATTTGCCATAAAAAACGTTAAAAGTTAATTTTTTTCAAAGTAACTTTCAAAAGACTACCGAAAAATCAATTATAATAGTACACGTACGTACCTCTATGAAAGACGAACGTTTGGACATGGTTGCTTGCGGAGTAGGGGTCCTGTCTTCAACATCAGGGTCCTCTTTGGGTTCTTTCTTAACGTTGACCGGTTCACCAGCTTTGGCCAGTATCGGCAACCTACAAAAATGAATATTTTTTGAAAAAAACAAAAACGAAAAATGTACTAAAACACGGAGAGGCAACAACACGTGCACATTAAGCCAAAACTCGATAACGGAACTAAAGAAATCACGTGGGGTGAAATAATAACTAAAATTGCTGGCAAATATTGAGTGTGTTGGACGTTAAGAGCCCCACCTGGGTGGCCTTTTAGCCATGGGAGAAACTATGGGCAGCTTCCTTTTGCCACTACTGTAGTTTCCATGTTTCAGAAAATAAATTAAGTGCGGTTAAAAACTGTGTTTCTGCTTCAAATTCCTCAACAAAAGACCGTCTTAAACAAAGTACTTGCCTGAATAGTTTTCCTTTGGTTGCACTATTTGAAAATAGACCAGCATTACTCGACTAACTTTGACAGCAAACTTAATAAAAAAAACTCACAAAATCAGAAAACTAAAATTTAATTTAAATCTTCAAAACATTTTAATATTAAGCTGAATAACCTGATAGTTTGGAAATACTATAGTCAATCTTGCAAAAATTAGTATCCACGACGCAATTAACTCTCGATTCATTTTACCCTTTTTCTTCTTCACTTAGGGCAATTTAATTTAATTCAATTTATTTTTTAATTTGTTTTCCAGGGCAATTTATCGAAGGAAAACGCGTTTTGAAAGCCCGCAAACGTTTTAACTATTTTTAGAAATTATTATCAAGCTTCCGAAATGGTTTATAATAAAGATTATTAAATACTTTCTTATCGGTCTCTTATCTTGTTCTTCTTGCGTTTACCTGCTCTTCCCTTTCGATGTTTTATCGTCGGATTGAGGCGAATCTTGTGTACTTCCGGCTTCTTCCTCAATAGGTTGCAATTGTGTGGGCCTGACGAACATACCATGGCTGTCTTTACACTAAAAGTGATCAAAATTAATTGTTAAGTGTTTAAAAAAAAAAATTAATAGTCTCACCGAAAAATACGTTTTGCCCATGACAGTGCCATTATTCTTTCCTTTAGAGAGGTCCAAAATCACCCCCACCCATTTGCCAGGACTGAAAAGGGTTGTACCCACGTACGCAACTTTCCCGTGCAATTGCTCATCTTTTCCCAAAATTAAAACGCGTTGGCCAACTTTCAGTGGTTTGTCTCCTTTACCTGGCGTTTCTGCCATGGTTACTCACTAAATGAAATTAATTACAATTTATTTATTAAACAAAATTTACCATTTATTGGATTTTAGTCGTAAAATAAATTGTGTACCATAAAATATAATTAATTTCAGAATTAAATGTTATTTTTCGCTTATTTTAATTTAATTTAGTTTTCCAGACCATTATCGCAGTTTTATCTTGAAACTACAAGTAATGGAACCTGCATTATTAATACAAATTAATATTAGAAAATGTATGCAACTTACCATGCAAAAATAATAAAATTTAGGTCTAAATCTCCCGAAAATATTCACAACCACAACAATACATGAACCAATAGGTGGGGCTTGAAAAATCCGATCCTAAACGGCGAATCGGTGCCATACCAGGTTCAGTTCTTAAGGCTAGTGCTCTTATGACGTCACGGAACTTTTCCAGCTCGTTGTTCTGCGAAAGTCGTATGCGCAACTGACATCACAGCCCAGCTTTCTCAGGGCCCGGACGTTTTGGCCTAGACAGGTAAAAGACAGGTGGAATTTCATGCAGACAGGTAAAATGCGAACTTTGAACAGCGAACTGCCTTCTACCCATCGCCGTTACCAAGAACTGCGAAGTGAAGCAAGCCAATCACATGCGAAACGTAATACGGGAAGACTTTCTAAGTTACTTAAAAAAGGCTTACTAAGCTACTTTTATCGCCCTAAATATTTACGTATGCTTAATGTCTCTCATATTTAAAAAATGATTTTAGGAGTATGTACTGTAAAGAAAATATCGAAGTTTAGAGGTTTCGATGTTAATCCGCGGTTCTCCGACGTGACCGCCACCTAGTAATAGTAAATACAGTTGTGTTCCGCTTGGAGGTTTGTTTTGAATAAACAACATTCCAGTCGGACGAGTGTTTGAGCGCGAAGGTTGGACCTACATAGTGTGGAAGATTGTCTCTCATAAATTCAAGCTTTTGGACAGCACGAATCCCAACCCATTGCTCCACCGGACTTGCACCAGGTAATTCTAATATACTGTGGCGGGTGATATCTTGGAAGATCCCTCGTGCGATCGGGGAGGGGGAACAACGGTATCACGGCATAGTCAGTTGAGGCCATGGATTCAGATTGGTCGGAGGATGATATTGCTGGAAGGTGTTTCACAAGAAGGATCAGGTCCGAAAAAATCGGCGCGAAGGAGCTCCCCAATGAAACGTAGAGTGGTTGAAAATAAAGGTTTCGAAACGGTCCTATCAAAAAAGGATAAGCTAGCTTTGAAGAAAACTGGAAAGAGAACGAAACAAAGGAAACAAAAGCTAGTATAAAAGCGCTGCGTTCGTGGCAAAGAAAAGACACTCTCCGTTCACTTCTCCTCCGTTCACCGCTGCATCCGGGTCGCTGTCTGTGAGTTGAATCTATAGGCTGATGTTACAAGTGGGGTTTGGGATGCTGATACAGCCTAAGGCTATTCTGGGCTACGTATTGTTCAAACTTTAGAAAGACCGAGTCGCAGGGGAAGGACTATACGAACACTGAAAACGTTTTACCTAACCTTTCGGTCCTTTTCAATGCCACGTGTACTCGACTCGGCTGTCTTCCTTTTACCTTTTTCTCTTTTACGAGTCAGTTCCATTTTATCTTTCTGACAGCACACAAGTGAACCCTTTTGAATCCTCCAGCGTAACCAAGTTTTTTGACAATACAATTTCTTCCTTGATAATCCAATTAACCAGTTCCTGCTTTAGATAACAACGGCTTTGCCTGAGTTTCTCCATATTATTTCCCTACACGTATAGACATTCTCAAAATCTCTGACCTCGGCACGAGATATGTCTGTAACGTTGTCTTTTCTATTATGGTTAAATAAGTTTTACATACGATTAGTTTTAGTTCCATTAACTCTTCCTATTCCATTGTTATTAAGTTTTAAATTAATACGTTTACTAATTCTGGTCTTTCTGCTCTTATTCTATTATGCTTTTATTCTACTATGCTCTTACTATCCTTTTGTTCTATTTTCTTGAGTTCCAAACTCAAGAAAATTTTATTTCAGACATGAAATATCGAGTATTTAATGTCTGCAACATGAACCTTTGCTTTTCAGTTTTGAACTATATTCAAGTCTCGTTTGCTCGACTTTCAGAAATATACACAAAGAATGTATAATCCGTAAACGCTTCATTGTTCAATCCAGACCACTGTTTGGAGATTTTGCCCAATTTCGAGCCATGTAAGCTCAGAACCTATTATATTACTCTCGTATTTCATACACTACAGGCGTTTCTAAAGTTTTTACATTGAACTCAACGTCATGTGTTTAAAGGTGTTGTTGCACTGAGTTCAACATCGTCCAGTTCAAGCTACATGCACAGTAACAAACTTTAAGCTCGCTACATGGGGTTTCAGAATTGACCAATCACAGTGCTAATCCCCTGGTTAGACCAATCCTGTCAATTCGGAAACTCCCATGTAGCAACAAATTAGCTGCAGGCTAATTATTTTAGAAGACAGTATTTGGTCAGACCTGTTTAACCAACTATAAAAATGAGGTTCAAACGTAAATCGA
>RJJA01000135.1:130691-140764 GCA_003724045.1 Lepidurus arcticus
CGTGTTCTCTTCGTGATGTTCTACGACTATTATTTCCTTTGTGTCCTTATGCTGATCTGGATATTTGCTTTGCCTGAGTTCTGAGTTCTAGAATTCTGAGTTTGGGCGCCTTCTTTCTCATTAGGCCGTGCAAAAGATTATCAAAATATTAAGTTAATTATGTTACTCGTAAAATGTTTCCATCTTTTACTTCAGTTCGCTGATTTTCATAGACGCAACCCACATTTACATCACTGTTACCGTTATTTTGCACGTTAATTGTACCAGTGTCATTATTAATTTGTTGTTGGGGTTGGGAAGCTAAAATGAGACATCGGTATTTAGTACCTGATACCCTTTAAACCTTGTAAAGTACAATTGCGTACTTCCAGCTACATCCGAAGTTATCGGAAGCTTGTCCGTGTTTTCCATGATGTCACCGGTTGAGGTTTTTTCCGTCAATTTCCATGTTTAAGAACGTTATAAAAGATGTGTCACCCTGACCTATATAGTTAAGTTACAAGGCTTATTAATGAAATACAAGGTTTACAATTTCGACTTATAAACTTAGAACCTCGGTTTCAAAGTTACGAAGTGGGTTACAGAATTTTGATTTCGGATAAACAATAACAGTATATTTATATACTTGCTAAAAAGATACTCTGTGAAACAGAATTGCATTTATTCACAATTTTCGGTTAACCAGCAAATTAAATCACCAGGTTAAACGGAATGACACGTCCTTAATAGCAACTATAGTTTTTTGCCAAACAACGATAAGATTAGATTTAAGCAATTATGATGGGCCTTCTGTTTGCCTTTTTAAAAAAATTACTATTAGCCATTTTCTATCAGTGTTGAGATCATAATTAGCCCTTAGGGCGAGAAAAAAAGCAGAACGTCGTCTTCGACTCTTTACACTTCGATACTCGAAAGTATAAGTAATCGTACATAAATAAGTTCCTAAAGTGTGCTGTCCGATATGCACATGGCATTCCCTATAATCTCTCCATTTTCCATGTTAATCCTTGGACGTGCATAAAAGACCCCCACCAGAGATGGTACGAGACCGAGACAAGACCGAGACCGGTCGTAAGTTTTCAAGACCGAGACCGACAAAAAAAAAATTCCGAGACCAAGACCTGTCTTGACTTTTGTTGTAAAAGATTGGCATTTGTTATAAAAGAAGATAATCCCATAACAAACTAATTATGTATTTACACAATAATCCACAAATGTTTGCTTCGTTTCAATATAAATGTAACAGTATACAAAATCAAATAATTTAAATATAAATTAAAATAAACATAAAAAGTGGGGGCTCCCCCCCACATTACGCAATTCACTGGGAAAAGAGATGAGTCATTCTAGTTTTGACTTTTCGTATCCCCATGTAAAAACCGAAAAGCCAAGCGTACGCCTACACGGACAGAAACTCCAACATCCCACACAACACGTTATATACTTCTTAGGAATGTTATATAGTTGATGGGTAAAACTTCACTACTATAGACTTGTTCGTTCGTGTATAATCAGAAAGAGATAATGTGCTAAAAGTCTAAAAAATTGAGCAATACTTAACTGGAAACTTAGACGGATGAAAACGGACGAACGAATAACGCACGACTACACCAGTCTGGCTCTTGTGTGGAAGTGTGTCTAGACGTTCGACAGGGTATACGTAAACAAAAACGCTGCTTTTTGCAACAGGTTCTCCAAGCTCCAAGGCTATATCTCCTGCTAAGCTATACTACAGCTATTTCCTGTGGTAGATTTGAGAGACTTGGCACAGGACACAGCTGTGTGTTTCACAGCCCAGACTTTCCGGGAGATTCTTCACAGCAAAAACCGCCATGCAATAAGAAACAAGAATCATGTTACACAGGATATTGCGTGGAAGCTTTTACGATAAGAACACTAAAAAAGGGGTCGTCAAGCTAACTCGGCCCTATGGTTAACGACATTTGTGGTAGCGCTAAAATGTCTTGATCGGATGAATTCCTATTCGTAGCAAAAGTCGCATCCAAGTCTTCGTTTTGCAGCCGTTCATTTTATAACGTGAAAAAATCGTCATAACCTCATCTAATTCATGAGTCAGACCACCAGCAACTTAAACTGTTAAGTATCCTAAATACTCCTAAACTCTACTTGTGCCTGCTTAGTAAATCGCACTTTGATGTATATACATTTTGACTATTTTTGCATTCTGTCTCTTATATTTTGGCTTGAGTGTTTTTTTTTTAATGCTTGACTGAATGTACGCAGGAGATGAAGTTTTTAAAACAATACAAAAATCAATAAGTAAAATATACGGCTTCATATATACGGCTACCGATTTTTGGGATGTATATCCCCGTTTTTGAGAGTTAGAAACTACCGATTTTAGGGGTTTATAAACTCCATTTTTAGGAGTGAACCCCCGATAAAATTTTAGGGGCTTAAAAAGGCCCCTATCTGGTGCCCCCGCTTTTAGGGGCTTTTTTCCTCCTATTTTAGGGGGAAATTTTTAACAGTGTGGTTAAAGATAAAGAAGGTTTCGAAACGGTCCTATCAAAAAAGGATAAGCTAGCTTTGAAGAAAACTGGAAAGGGAACGAAACAAAGGAAACAAAAGCTAGTACAAGTGCCGCGTTCGTGGCAAAGAAAAGACCCCGAGTAAGACCCAGTTGTGTCAACCGGATCGCATATATTCAAACCATTTCTAATGCGTTGTTTGGGCCTTTCCGTTCACTGCTGTATCCGGGAAGCTGTCAGTGAGTTGAATCTATTAAATTGAAAAAAAAAATTGGCAACCCAAGCCTACGCCTGTTTTAATTGAGTTGAATCTATCGGCTAGGGTTACAAGTGGGATTTGGAATGCTGATACAGCCTAAGGCTATTCTGGGCAGAGATGAAACTCGCTCTTTTTTTGCGAGCGCGCTCTCGCTCACGCTCTTCGCTTATTTTCACAAGCGCGCTCGCTCATTCGCTCACGATTCGAAAAAAGAGCGCGCTCGCGCTCGTCATGTACTGCCATCTGTTAAACGAAAAGTCAAACACATAAAATTAGTTTATGTTATTAGTATATGTTTATTAGTTTATGTAAATTAATTTTATGTGTTTTACTGAAAAATATCTTTGTTGGCAGCTAGTTGTAGCATTACCGATATCTTTGGCTAACGCCATCGATGCGTTTCTTCCAGCCAACTCATCCACTCCATGCAACTTATCCATTTCAAACCTTTTCTCTGTAACTGCCCTTTGTACGGGGATGTTCCCTCTGGGGTACTCTGGGTGCAGACAAGTGGTGGAAGGTAAAAGGCGAATAGCGAACTGGAAAAGCCGCCGTGGACATACAGTAAAGATATATATATATATAGATTGACATCCCTGTGTAGAAGTCTGTTACCAAGATTGAAAAGGAGGAGCCCAGTTGAATCAATTCGGAACAAATTTCTCATTGGCCGCTAATACACAGATTGGTATCGTTTGTCAGACACATCGATTATATGAGTTCAAGTGTGAATACTAATGAGAAAAAATCCATTCCCACTTGTTCAACTCAGATAAGCTAGGGAATCGATCTATCCTTATTGCTATCGATTTAAGTTTGAACCTCATTTTTGTATTTCTCGCCATGACATGAGCAAGGATTTGGTAAAAGAGTTCTGATCAATACTATCCTCTCTGGGAACTAGCCTGCAGCTTCGAAAAGTGGTAACAAAAGGCCCATAAGGAAGGGGCAGGACGTTCCCTCTAGCGACCAAACCAGGGTTTGTATATCGCGGTCCGGCCTATATCGCGGTGCTTATCGCGGTAGATATTTCTACCGCTGACGATTATCGCAATAACTTGAAAATTAAGCATTTACTGGAATTATCGGATGCACTTAAAACTACCATGCGGTAGCGGTAGTCTGGAATTTGTGACTTCAAAAAAAAATGTACGTAGCTGTGGTCAGGTAGTGGTCGTTGACGCTTTCGGTTTGAGGGGTAAAGGGTCATCAAGGATTTAGCACTACTGTGTTAATTATGAGGATAAAAGGCACCGAACTGTGTTGGGGAAATGAACACGTGGTTGATAAGGTCGTTTCTCTCTATTTCTCTGATTTTCGAATGTGGTCTACCCCAGTTTGCCTTATTTGCAAAGGGCGCTTCTATAGATTTTCTTGTGAAGTTTTTTTTTCTAAAGGCAAGAATTTATTGTCCTTTGCAAACGTTTAGCGTCGTTGAAAGGGGAGAAGCGGGTTACATACTATGCAATTTAAATATTTTACGCCCGATCTTGTACGCGAAAGCTTACTCTCTTATTACATCACAGCTAACCCATACCGGTACCGATTACCGCTACCGCATTGCGCGCTAGTATTGCGGTAAATACTTATCGCGGTAAGTAAAACTGAAATCTTCACTATCGTTCTCACGATAGCGGTATGATTTTTTTTTACCGTTTCAAACTCTGGACCAAACTATAAAACGACATATCTGTAAATCTGTAAAATAAGGAAACGTTGCTTAGTCGTGTATTTGGTGCTTTTTTGCGGCGTATTTGGTACGTTCAAGAATTTTTCGTGACTTTTGTAGTATTTTTTCGGCTATTGTTCGACAGCCAACATAGTAAAAAATCGAAGTTTGTAGAAAGTTCCGTTTTATTATTCGAATTGTAGCATGATTCAGTATTCAAAAAGAGCGCGAGACGCTCATTTTTTAGAATTTCGAGCGAATGAGTGAGCCGCTTTCGAAAATATGCGACGAGCGCAGGAACAAAAGCGAGCGATCTGCAGCTCTGTCGGAGAGCCGGTATAAAGGTACAAGAAAAGTTAAGGAGCTTGGGGTTTTATGGTACAAGAAGGGATACAGGATTGCAAAGCTCCAAAGTTCGGGTACAAAGTTAAAACTAGGGTTACCATTTTTACTGCAGCGTTATAGAGGTTATAATGTTCGGGTTACATTACGAAGTGATCGGAAATAATTGGGATCGCGAAGACAGCAAGGACTGAAAATGTTAAGGCGTTAGGAAAATGTGCAAGGTTAGAAACATTTTTGGGAGTTTCGAGGCTCGCGTGTGTGACGTCCAATTGTAGTTGCTGTGGATTTTTTTTTCTCCATTATTTTCTTGAGCTGGTTTATATGGTTTGCTTTAAGGGAGTTTGAGATAGTAGAAAACCGATAGAACTACAGTGCTTTGTATTGTCACGGATGGTTTTTTCAATGCTGTATTTCTTTGCTTGGTCTAAAACCCAACTGCCTCGTCTGTACATTGGCTTTTTATACCACTTGGTGACCTTCCATGAACAAAAATGCTTCCTTCAACCTTGGTCATCTGACCTCGACCTTCTCTTAAGAGTCTTCCACTAACTAAGAATGCAATTAAGAATGTAATGAAGGCCCCTAAGAATAACACTAAGAATTCAAAGAAGGCTAAGTCTAGAAAAGGTCATCCGCAACAGTATTAATGAAAAGAAAGTTGAATGGGGTACTTAAAGGGCCGGAATTTCTTACTACGAGTAGGCATACATCCACTAGGGTATTAATATTGTGATTAATGGCTTTCTAAGTTGCCATTGATCTTTCCACAGAATTAAATATTCAATTTACACAGGGAACCAAAGCTCGTACACATCTTCTGTTACGTACCTAAGGCGGTATTCTAGTTTTCGTTCTCTGAACACATGCATAGCATGATATGCATTCTCATTAGATAAGCCATGCAGCGTTAACGTATTACATTCTTTGTCGAAGCTTTTTCCCGGCCATATTTTAGCATTGTCTGCAATAGCACGAAATGTACCAATTTTGTCCCAGTACTCAAAGAAACACTTAGAAGTTAAAGTTTGAAGCATAGGAACACTTAAAACTATTTTTAACAAAGCCAAGCACGAATCATAATCGATGTATCCTTCCTCACCAAACCTGCAGCCAGATGTATAACGAGATGAGAAATTTTTCAGTTTGACTTTCTTCAACCTCGGACAGCGTTGAAGGGCTTCTCGGAACGGATGCAGAATCACTTCTTCACATCTTTCCCAAAAGCCTGTTAATAATGACAGCTCTTCAATACTCTCTCCACTGCTTCGGGTTAAGGCCTCCAACAATTGCTTGGCATAGGAATCCGTGTCAAAGGAATCCCTGTTATCGTTCGGCCTCCACTTGGATACACTGCCGATGGAGAGGGTCCGCAGATTAGGTACGGATAGGTTCAGCCAACTATACAATTCGACTGGAAACACGCACCATTCGATGGTCAATTCCTCCAGACTTAGCGCCACATTTCTCCAACCAAGGAGGAGCCCTTTGTTCTTATCAGCTGACGGAAGCAATCCTTTAAGCTTCAGTTGAATGTGGTCAAGATGAAGACTTTTCAGAGAGCATTTTTCCCTTACCGCGTACTCGCTGCTTCTAGTAACCTGTAATACGAGTAAAAAAGGATTGCTTCCTATGAACAAGGGTCAATTGTGATGAATTATTAATGAAAATGGAGATGTCGCGAGGACGGAAAAAATTTTGCTGAAGTGCGGTTGTAAAAATGTTCTAACTCACGTCGAAATGTAATCTCATTTCTTCAAGCCTTAGCGTTACTAGTTTAGTCGCGAGCATCATCAGGTCTTCAAAAACCATGCCTCCATTGTTGTTATCGAAACACCCGTAGAGATGCAGCGAAGTGAGACTACATCCAGGCTCCGTAAGTCGTTTTAATATTGGGTTTGCAAAACCACCCGGACGCCAATACCTAAAAAAAAACTCGTCAGTCCATAGTTCTGATCAGGGTAGTTGACACGTGACAGCGGTAAATTTATTTCCTTAGCGCTATCCGGTAACTATAAACGAGATTTTCGATTACCGTACCGCGGTAAGTATTTACCAACATACCTTTAGTTTGATGCGGTAGCGGTAAAAAATAAAATGAAATAAAAAATGCAAGTTTTATGTTTGGCTTTCAAACCGCGTGGAGTCACGTAACCAGCCAAAGCACGCTTCCCATTAGGGGCCGCCCACAAATGGCGCCTCCAAAAAATCGCCTCCAAAAAAATTTTTTTACCCAACCCTCCCTCTCGGTCATCAACCGTCATTTTTGGTGTCACCCCACCCTCTAAAATGGCGCCATCACTGGTTGACCCCTCTCGTAGATTTAAAACACGCCTTTTTCGGAGGAAATATTTTGCTTTTGCCTTCACGCAAGCATGGTTTGCGCAAAATCACAAGTTAAATTTAGAGTTACAGGATAGCGTCACTTTCTTACCAACCCCTCCGCCCTATCCCCTGGTGGCGCCATTTGTGGACGGCCCCTTAGGTCAAGTGACTCAAACAACTGGTTAACGAAGCGTAAAGTGACGTCATGTCCAGCAAAGCGTTGCGATGCCGGGGCTCCACCGTCCCCTTAAAAATTCGATTTTACCGCTTCCGCGCGGTACTTTCAAAGGATCACCGTAAGAATGCTTTAAATTGGTACCACAGTGATTTCTCCGGTGAAACAAAGGATACATATGTCGATGATATGTTCAAGTGTTGTAAGTGAGACAACCATTTCTCAGCCAATACTTCCGATAGTGGTGATGTATCAACAGACTTCCTACCTGCAATTGGAATTCAAAGAGTACGTTGTAGGGTGTTGCTGCATCATCTTGGAGACGTCCACATTACATCACATCAACGTCTGCGATCAAATAACTACAGCGCTCCATCGTACTTACGATTTGAGAAGAACTCGAAACTCCTGAGACGGCAAGCTTCAGGAACCTCTTGCATGGCCTCGGTCACGGCCAGTAATAACTCTAAATATAAAAAATAGCCAAAACAGCATTTACAATCCGAATAGTTAATGGGCATTAAATAACTAAGAACTTATTAGCACCTACACTTCATGTATCTGTACGGCAACGAGCTTAGCTCAGACCGATTGAACTCAATTAAAAAAAATCCAGATAGTTAATTTAACATACTTTGTGAAGGGTCTTTAAAGCTTAATTGAACAGGACAGGAACCAGACTTAAGAAGCTCCTGAAGATTGGGAACTACATATTCTTGCTTTTCAATGTATCTGCTTCTGCTTGTGCTTTCCATGGGGTAAAATTCCAAGCTATGAAAAACAACACCGGACTTAACCAACGCATGCAACATAATTTGTAGATTTGTTTTCTCTTCCACATCGTTTGAAAGAGAACACAATTCTGTCCGACCGAATGAATTAAAAAACGAGCTACTGTTTTCCTTCGTGGGTGGAATCACACGAAAGGAAACGGGGCAACCATTTAGTGAACGGAGCACGTTTGTGTTTCCAGTGTTCATCTTGCCGAACACTTCAATCAGTTCAAGGAGAGTTAGGCAAGGCTCAGATGAGCTAACAGTGATGTCATGGCCCATAATTTTGATCTGCAGCTCGTTTGGCAGAGAATCTTTAAATTCTGACCAAGTACCAGCGGCTTCATGCTGGGTGAAATAACTTTCCACAAAAGGGATATTTTTTAGACAGTTTGAAGGAAACTTAATGACACTGAAAGCGTCGGCTAAACACCTTTGCTTTCCCATTTCTATCAGGGAAACCGCAACTTCATTGAAGCTGGTTTTTAGCCGAAACAGGTCAAGTAAGTTCTGTTGCAAAAGATTCTGGTCGGTTTCTCCACTGAGATAGTAGGCGGCTAGAAATTCTGCCGTGGTTCTATGAGGAACTTGGTAACGAGGAATTTTCCCTTTGGTGTTAAACTCAGTGAAGTCTTGGACCAGCACTCCAGCCTCGATTAGTTCAGTAACTTTGACGTCGGTAGTTTCAGCTGCTTGTTCGTTTCCCGTTATGTCAAACAAGGTAAAGCTCATGCTTCTTGTTTTCAGACCGACGACGCAAAGACGACCAAACTCTTGGAGGAAGCTTTCGTGACCTTCGTGGATCCGACTGTCGAGGACACTCAAGTTCCATTTGACATCCACTTTTCCTGCAGCTTCGGCTTTCTTTCTGACTGCGCGGTAGAGGTTACGGTTGATCATGGCAAAGTAAAGACCCGAACATGTTGATGGAAGTTCACTATTCGGGCACTCGCTGACTAAACAACACATCATAGCGCAGAGCAATGGACATTGAGCTAGTTCCTCGTAAGGACTCTCGTCTTGTAACTTCTTTATGAATTTCTTGAATTGATCCAGACCGAGTCGTTTTTCTTCATGGAGTAGTGGGAATATTTCTTGAACATTTTGGAAATCATCACTATTAAGTAAGATCGATTTATGGCGCCATCCTGATCGGATATTGAGTGTACTCAGATCATCTACGCAGCTTATAACATCGGCTTTGGTTAAGTGACCTGCCTTGATGAAGAACTTTCCAACTGCCTCCATCACTTGTTTTCGGCCAAAGCCTTTCACTGTTACACGCAGGGCCTTACTTTTGACAGCATCGGGTACATGTCCGAATCTCGATGTGAGTACCACGTGACAACACATCATCTTTTCTTTCTTCATTATCCTATCTACCTCTTTCTTGGTGTTAGCATTGGCTTCATCGTACCCGTCCAACAGAATCAGAACCTTTTCCGCTCCTTTACTTTTTAGTACATCTTCTAGCCGCTTGTCCATCTTCTCGTTGTAGATTGATTCCATGTAACTCAAGAGGTTTTCCTGGTTTAAATTTAGGAATAGTTAAAGCCTTGAATTATGCACGTGCGTTTAAGGGGACTTACATCTTCACCAACGTAGCCTAACTTGACTACAAGCAGTAGACCAAAAGGACTCGTGTAATTCGGGGTATCATTTGAATCTTCTTCAGACCAATCAGAAGCGATCTTAAGCATCAAGGTTGATTTCCCATAGCCGGCGTCTCCTTCGATCAGAATGCGGTAGCTAACACCTATCGGAAAACGTCCCTAAAGTGGAAATTGAGTGTATTAGCTGAATTTTAAAAGAACTAAAGTTTTCTAGTACACTTACGGGACATTGTTCAAAAAGTTCGTCCACACCGAACTTGTTTTCTGAGCCTTCTAAGGCAAGTTCCGTGTAGACTTCATGGATGTTCCAAGCGTGCTCAGTGTACCATGGCAAGGGTAATGTTTCACATAAGGTATGCTTATAGTACGTTTTAAGCCTTGTGCACTATAAACACAAACGCGTACAGTTGTTAACATAGCTACTT
>RJJA01000136.1:8930-31075 GCA_003724045.1 Lepidurus arcticus
CCCCCCCCCCCGGACCAAAATCCTGGGTACGGGCCTGACGGAACAATAAAGATTCCCGCTTCATTGCGTATTTCATTATCACCTTATATTATAATATAGGTCGTGGTCGTGTGAAAGCTTTATGCATGCACAGCTAGGTAAAGGACACATTTGGTTGTTTACAAGGCAGTTTGAAGGCGGTCCTCCCAACTATGCTCTGGTAGTATTCCTTACTTCCAAGTTCCAACTACCGAGCTAGAGCGTCTCTTACGAATCCTGAGCAAGAATGTGCTCCATCACGACGAGTGGAAAACGTCATTAATGTTTCGTCGTTCGCTTCTACGAGTCCAAGTTCGACAGTCACGCCTACGGCCATGCCGAAATAAGGCTACGTTTGAGAGCCAGCGTCCTCTACCGTTACAAGATGAACTAGTTTAACCAGTTGATTTTAGCTCATGCATGTTGACGTTTCGAAAACGTAGGGTGGGACCAATTACGACAGGTAATTATTGCCCATCGAGGGTATTAATTATTAACGGCTTGACAGCCATTGAGTGTGATAGTGTTAACAGTAGTGTAACGTATTTTCACGTAAAGATTTGATTTAAAATAGGTTTACTGCATGTTTGATTGTCATAAGTCCTCAAAAATGGCTGTTAAACGTGAAGGAGTGCGGTTTAAGATGGCTCATTTTTGGCTCGGTTTTTCCCGTTTCCTTTTCCCTCAGATCAGTCGCTGATCGACGTTGTTATTTATTAATCAGGGCATAACGGCGTAATGGGATTAGTAAAAAAACCAGCTGCTCTATCTTATTGTCTTTCAGTTTGAATTAGTATATTGATCTGGTTTAAGCTAGATTGGTTGTTTTTTACAGCAATTACAGTTTGGGAGCTCTTCTACCCTCATATCCGGTTTATCTCCTGCATTAAATATGTGTTGGGGAGACAGAAGCAGAGACAGGTTACATGTTTGACATTCATCAGTAACACAGCACGCTAACTCTTAATTTCGGTTTGTTCCAGATTTCGGTTTCAGATTTTCTTCATACAAGCTATTTTTTTTTTACTAATCTCCTTCATCCTCTTTGTTTTAGTCGGATGTATTGAGTCATAGTTCGAAGGACAATCCTGCAATGTTAAGGTTTAAGACTTAATGTCAATAAAGACTTAATACCGCGAATTAATACCCGAGACTTAATACCCGAGCCATCTGTTGTTAGCTTCGTTTTTAGCACTACAAATATATAATTCTTCATAGAGTTATGTAACGTAAATTGATGTGGTAGAAGTACGGTATATCCACATCGTGCGAATCAAGAAAAAATAAGTAAACTAGGCTTTGCCATTACATATGCCCAATGTTTTACTCCTTTCTCTATAACACGAGCTATTTGCAGTGTTAGAGGGAAAAAACGAGGAATGCCAATAATCTTCAGGGAATTGTAAGTAAATACCGTTCACCTCTTGGCTTGCTAAAATCCATTTGGACTTGTAGATAAAAAGCAATTCCCAAAGATATACGTTCCCCGTTTTTCGTTCGCATCTGTACGTATATTGCAAAGGTCACTTCTCGCTTAGAAATAAAAACAGGTAGACTAATTGACTGTTCCATTGATGGGCCCGTAGTTTATTATGAAGTGCAGAAACAAAAACATTCTGATTAGTTGTTGGAGCTCAGATGTTTTTCGCAGTATTTCATAACCTTTGTGCAAGAGAGGGCAAGTGGCAATGATCGGAAACGAATCCCTCGAGCCATTTTTATTATACTGGTAATTGTTGGTTAAAATCTTCAAGCGTTTTCCCAAGAATTTCTCCATAAGCGGATGGTGTTTAGACAAGGAGTTATAGGGATGAACAGAGACTTGAAACGTGATCTACACTCAACACTTCCGAGCAGGCGGCTTGCTTATAGCGCTTCATCTTTTCATTTGATTTTAGGTGCAGCTGTACTCAAACACGCGAGTTACCCAGAGCATTATTAAAGAAAGATGAGAAACCTGCTTGGCTCCCCTCTTCCGTCTTTCTCTGCACCCTCAATTCTTCCTATTTCTACTGGCTTTCCGTGTTCCACCTTTCGTTGTTGCTTCATTTAGCATAACCGGGCTGCTGCTCTCGTCTTCAGCACACAGAATACCCCTTGCAAACACAATAAAGTCGGCAAGACGTTTTACGATGCTGCAGCACGAACGCCGACGCATGGGCATCACTATTAGTGGACTTGGTTTTCGACTCCACCGTTGCGCCGTCGCTGACCCTCGTCTTGGTTGGTACTAACAAGTCCCTAGCCAGACATTCGCGTTCGTTTCGAGTTTAGTTGCATGGCTTCTCCTCGCTCGTAAATACAACTGCTATGCTATATCGTGGAGATGGCGTAGAATATAAGGCAATATATATGGTGTACAATATACATTGCATTGTCTGAAGTGTCCAACGAAAGAAACTGAAACTTAATGAAGAGTTTGCTTTGGTACATTTCCAGGTGGGTGCAAGAAACTGTTGGTTGACCGACACTTCCCCTCCACCTCCAGTTTTATCCTTGGACGAATTTCAACAGTTGTCCTTTGTGTTTCGTTTTTTTGGCAATCCTACTTCACTCAGTAACCCAGAACGTGGACTTGAGATAATTCAGAAAGATCTTAACTTCTCAAAAGGAATCTCTTATTTTGTATTTACGCTACCCGTGCGTGTCTTCTACTTTGGGTGGTGGAGTTGGGGTGGACGACGCGATTTGTGAAGCCGATAAAAAAGTCATATTGCCACCAGTTTTGTTGTAAGTAATTTCTGATATAACTTTTCTAAACTTAAATTTTTCCTCGCGTTGGGCCTGAAGTTTGCCAACCGCTAGGAACTTGTAAAGTACAGTAGTGTATCTATAATAACAGTACACTATAGTTTAACATACACAAGCACAGTGCTGGTATTTGATTTTCTACGTTCACTTCACTGTGTACACGTGGTACACGCTATCCGAGGATTGTGAAAGTTTTAGGAAACCCTTATTTGCAAAACCAAACTTTCACTTTTTAAATTCAAGACTTTCTGAAAGTATCTTCTGCACTTGCTCCAAGAAATCGCGTACGTTACTAGCATGTATTCCATAATGTTACAATGTAAGTCACGAGGTTTAAAATTGCTCCCAGATAAGACTTCAGTCATGTGACGAAAGCCTTTGCAATGTATTCCGCCTTAACTAATAGGTGACTTGGGATTTATCATGTTTTTTTCTCATGGAAGGGAATTCCCTGTTCGCTTGCACTCTTAAGCTGGCTTTACACTGGCCTGTCAGCGTGTCGAAGCACGCGACAGACGACAGACACCCACGGAAAAAGCAGAAACTCGGCTTCTGTCGCTTGTGTGCCGATGCCAAAAATTGAGTAGCGCTCAACTCCGTCTGTCGTCAGTCTGTCTGACTGTTTCTGCCGGTTTTTCTACTTTTTTCTGCTTTTTTTCCGTGGGTGTCTGTCGTCTGTCGCGTGTTTCGACACGCCGACAGGCCAGTGTAAAGCCAGCTTTATTGGGATGAAGGCACCTATGAAAGTATGTCGCTGACCGTTAGTGTAGTTTCGACACCTGGAGGCCACACACGGTAAAACGTCTCTTCGACGTTGAACACAATCCTTCGCAGAAGGCCACAGTGACGACGCGTTCTTACATTTGCCTTTCGAATACCAGAAGTGCCGTTTTAGTATTTATTTAGGATTAAGGACTCTTTTTTTCATTCTATCCCTTCCGTCTAGCGCCGTTGGCAACCGCGCTCTAACACGTCAGACTTTGCATGCATCCCAGTAGCCCTTAAGCGAGGGGCCCGGCATGTTTTCATTGTTGGGTGGAAAACGAGTGCGCTGTGGTTTACGGTACACTTGAGGACGGATATATGTCGATTGTAAATGGAGGGGAGTGCGTGCGTGTGTTGTTTTCGATTGTGAAGCATTGTTTGTGTAAGCCTTTCTTGCTTTCAGGGCTATAATTGCCCTGCCTTATAAAATCTATAGAATCTTAAAGTTAAAGTAGGTCGGCCCTTATACCGTTAGTGCTTGCTACGTTGTTAACTATCCTAAAGTAAACAACAGAATACCTGTGTAAAAAGGAGGTTCAAAAGCTGACCAGAAATGGGGGAAGTAAACGCAGAAGAGAAGGAAAGAATACCGGCGAGTCCATTTCATAAAACCCACCTGTGGGAGTGTGCCACATGCGCTGCTACAGGTGTGGCAATGGGCCAGGAAAGGGATGAAGACACCACTTTAGGTCCTTTGTAAGTCTTCAACTATTTTGTGGAAATTGTGCGAGCGACTGTAACCCGCAAATCGTGTACAAAAAACTTCCTGATAAAATGAGGTGAAAACCAGGTTAATGCCTCGAAAACTTAATGAAAACTTAAGTTATTAATTGATAATAATATTAGTCAGATGGCAGAATTGATTTATTATGTAGGAGCAATGTGGTGGTAGAGCCACACGCATATTACTTCTCTTTTTAAGAACGTGCTTGGTTATCTTCCTGTATAATCTTATAGGCGTCATTATAAATATGGTTATTGTTATTTATTATAGCAATTAACTTGAACCCGTTAAGGTGTTTTAGTGAATAATTGGAGGTTAATCTTTTTTACCTCCTTATATAATAGGTCTTTGGAAGAGAAGCCCGTTCTCGGTAACGCATTGCCAGAGCTCTCGAGTAACGTGCCGTAACAAAGCAAATCTTCAAGTTATATTAAAATATTTGTGTATATATAAGGCTGCACTAATTGCTGTAGTGACGTCCCCACCATTTCAAGTCCGGCAGTTCGAATTGCAAGTGGCCGAGATTGCAATGCCAACGAGTGCCTTTGTCATGGGAAGCCGGTCGGCGAACAAGTTTGTGTACAGTCTTCTTGTTTACTGCCAACTATAGCGCCGCTTGCGATCGTTGCGAAAGAAAAAGCGAAAGTACCTTTGCGATCGCAAACAAGCTTTAGCTTACCGACTAGTCCGCAAGTTTTCAGAAGACCACTTCGCACGCTGAGTGTGGATTGGGAGAAAAACTTGCCGCGAACGACGTTACCTGTGTTTTGTCCAACGTCCACTATGACGCAGGTAAAAGCACCATGCCTGGTCTTATTTCATATTTTAGTCAATGCTGTCGTTTCAGGACGTATATCAGCGACAGCCTTTGCTGCCAGGGAAAGGGAAAGCCCAGTGGGATATACCAGATACGCTTATCAATCCATTAGAAGGAAATGTCGTATTCTATGGTTCTCAACATCTCAATGGCAACCCGAGTGGAATAGTTGGTAATGGAGGTTGTTCTACAAATAATGATAGCGGAATTGTCCGGATCGAAGTACCCGCGCCTTTAAGAGAAGAGCCCAAATTTCCTCGTGAAAAATTGAAGACACTTGTAGGTAAGCAAATCTGCAAATATACTTGTGCTGGCACTAGGCGGGGGGAAGAGAATGAATAAAAACCACCTACTCTTGTTCGAGAGTCCCTCATTTTCGAATTTCGTGGGTCGTTTCGATAGGATTGTGCGTTGGAGTTCGTTGTGTAGGAAGTGTTCGTGCAAGAATAGGTTGGGGGGAAAAAATAATGACACCTATGGGGGGGGGGAAGACGTAGAAGAAAGAATACGTAACCTTTACTTCTACGTTTATATTGGGGAGTGGAGTAAACGGTAAAAGTCATATGGCATTACTCAAAATGCCAAACTCACTAACAGTTCAGATCGATGCTGTCTAGCCAGCGGATATAAATGTGTAATACGTATTTTTCCAGTACCAAATAGGAGAAACACTGATGGAACCCCTCAAAATCTGTTGCTTATAAATGATGTCTTTGTGTATTTTTGTTCTACTTTAGCGTTCTTTTTCGTCGTGATCAACAGTTTCTTCTCGACGTTGTCTTTGGCCATGGTGCACGAAAAAGTACCGGACCGCGATAAATATGACCCGCTCCCAGATGTCTTCCTCGATCACGTGAGTCCAGCGGATTGGGGTTTAGATGTTTCTGAAAGCCTCATTATCGTGTCGTCAGCTTCGTGTATTGTGCTCCTTTTCTTCCATAAGCATAGGTAATTCAACGATATTCGTACATTCTTGGAATTATTATAATCTTTCCCTTGTCTTTATGAAGACTGATTATCCTTCGACGCCTGTTCCTTATCTTGGGCTTATTATATCTCATGCGAGCTATTACGATGTATATTACGGTCTTGCCCATGGCTTCCCGGACGTACTACTGTTCGCCCAAGCTAAATAATACCAACGTAGGCGTGGTCACGCTTCGCGCTGTTAAAATGCTCTTGGGTATGGGACTAACCATCAACGGACAACATGTTTTCTGTGGAGACTACATTTTCAGTGGTCACACTGCTATATTGGTGATGGCTTACTTAATTATTCAAGAATGTAAGAAAATTGTTTCCTGTCATTTTCTCAATAAACTCACATTTAGCCTTTTTGTCTTGCAGATACGCCTCGAAGTTGCCTCATTCTGCATTGGTGTGCTTGCCTTGCCAATATTATTGGTGTGGTTTTTCTCATGATGGCCCACGCACACTATACAGTTGATGTTGTTATTGCTTATTTCGTAACCACCAGACTATTTTGGGTGTATCATACTTTAGCCAATAATGCTACCTTGAAAGTAAGTACTCATTCTATTGTTTCATATTTAGCATAGTTCGTGATCTTTGGATAATTTCCTTCTCATTCTGTCTTGTATAATTGATCCATAAAACATCTACGAAAAAGAACTTAAGATAGGAAGCTAAATTTGGATGTCTTGTGTTCTTCTTTTTTTGTAGCAACGTGGGCCCAGTAACTACCTTTCGCGAGTTTGGTGGTATCCAATTTTCATGTACTTCGAACGAAATGTGGGAGGCCCCGTACCCCGGAAGTACGAATGGCCCTTGCCTTGGCCCCGCCAGTTTTTATCTAAATATCCTGAACGCGACAGTTAGGAGCGTTAGTTTAGAACTTGGGTTCCCAATAACCAAGTCCTTTGAAAACTATTAGTTAAGTAGCGCCGTTTGTCGGGAAACGTACGGTCCACTGTTCGTGTGTGGGGGAAAAGAAAATGTAGTTTTCTTGTAGTAACGAGAAACTGTCCAGAGATTTTTTACGGAAACGGAAGAAAATGTGAGTGTGAAAGTTGTCTTCCGTAGCTGACTGTAGAGTGCGCGTTAACTAGTACGCAAATTGTATTTTCTGCTACCTGCAAATGTGGACTAGGTGTCAGTTTTCCGTCGTTGTTGGACATTGGTGAACTCGATACGGAATTACAATTATGTATAGTCCCACTACAAGTGATAGCAAGTCCGTGTATAACAAAAAATATGATTAATGTTAAGTATTTGTCATTATATTGTTACTGCTGTTATCTGAGCGTGTGTGCTTGTATGTATACTTTTGGAAGGGAATCTCTGTGCTAAAACAAAATAGTAGCCAACTTCAGGGTATTTTTACAAAATTAGCAACAGTCTATAAAAAAATATTTGGTGGTAGAATCTCTTCGATCACAGGGGCATGTCGAGAGGGCTTGTGTCGGCGTTTCAACGTATACTAACCAAATGTCCTAATATCAACATAACGCCTGTATTGGGAACTTCCCTAGAAGTGATAGCAATTGTCAAACAAGTTGTATGTAAGTGACTGAGCGTATTGCATATACGTCTTCGAAATGAAAACTTAATATATCTGGAAGAAACTTACACCGAGTTACTGTTTATAGAAAATGTATTGGGTTTGTATAGCTCGCGAGTAACAAATTTACAGTTCTGTGGTTTCTAAACGACGAGGTATTAAAGGATTTGCTAGTTTATCCAATCCAGCATGCATGTCTGCGTAACCAAAATGGTAGACATTTTTTTGGTATAAAGAACCGTCATTTGGCCGCCGGTTTAGATTGTTCTGCTCACGCACTTCACTAACATCTCGCTCCCGTTCTGCTTGAGCAACCGAATCCGTATGCTCGTCGGAATCGTTTCGTGAAGAAGAGGACACGGATTCCCTATGTAGGCCTTGTAGTATCAAATTGCGGGCTGATAGGACGCTATTTCGAGATGTGTCCCTGTTAAGGATAAAAACCATTGATAAATTCATCACAATGTTTAATTTGTTAAACGGTTACTTCTGAGATTCCGGATTGGTGGAACTCGTCCTTTCTGTACTGAAACTTGTCTGACGTTGGGTCATACGTTCGGTACCCAGAATAGCATTTTCATCGATTGACTCCTGGCCGTCAGCCTCGGAACTTCGTCTAAAATATTTGTGATATTTTAAGATTTAATTTACAATCCCATTTCATTGCCCTTTACGTGTAAAAGTCGTCCGGCTTGAACCAGTCACTTTCGTAGTCAGTTCGCCAAATAGGATTGGAGCCTTGCGTGCTATGCTGATTGGTATTAGGAACTTGCCCGTCTCGATGGAGGCCCGTTTCACTGGAACCAAAAGCAGTGGCAGAAGCAGTGGCTGCTCGCAGTTTGCGCAACAGACGTGCTCTCTGCCCGACGCAAATGCCCAACAATAGCAGTAGTATACAAGCTAGGAAAACTGCCGTTCCAGATGCCCATAAGAGAGGCATGTGTTTCTGGTCCTCTAAAGCTTTGGGCGTTTCAGCTGGTGCTGTATCCAAAACATTGAACTCCTACAAAATCGTTTATGTAATTTCATTAATGTCTTTTAGGTAAAAGTTAGCGAAAGATAAATGAGGGTCAACTACCCTAAAAAGTTGATCCAACGCTTCTACATTTTGATCCACCAATCGCAAGGCGGAGTCAACTTCCAAAATAGAATTATCAACCGGATCCACGAAATGCATGTAAACGTCAGTTCGAGTTTTGTCCACCGATCCATCCTGATTTTCGTGAACCTTGAACTCATCCACGTTAACTATTGTCCGCGTAATGTTACGCATGAATCTAAAGACAAGACAAAACGGTTTTCAGGCGGCTCTAAATTTTTTTCTTTTTTTTTTTACTCTTGAAATTGATCAATCCGGGGACGTACATGCTGCGGGTGTTGCCGTAACACGAATTTCACACGTTGATCTTCTCGGAGTAAGTAGATAAACACACGGGCCGTGTCGAAGAGTCCGCCCGTGTCGTTAACTAATACTTGTATGTCGAAATAGCCTTTCATGCCCCTTTGTGGGTCGAAGTTGAGCGAAATGGCGCCCGTACTTTTGTTTATAGTAAACGGCATTCCTTCGACAGTCTCTAATCCTTCTGTTAGGGTTTGCTGAACAGGGCCGACAATATAATATGTCAGTTCAGCGTTAATTCCACTATCCAGATCCATCGCCTAATCGTGGGATTTATTTAGAGAACTTGCGAACGGTATCTTGCATGTCGTATACCTTAACGATAATGACTTCAGTACCGAAATCGCTCTCTGTGGTGATGCCACCAGTAAAATTGTCTTTGATAAAAAATGGAGCATTATCGTTAATGTCGACTACGAGAACGATTGTCTGTAGTAGACTATCATCAGCTGGCTCGAAAGAATGCATTTCTGTAGGTGGCTGAAAGCAATTCTCGGTGGATTTTATGATCAAGACATGCTCATTTTGAATTTCTCGGTCCAATTCTCGTGCCACCTATTTGCATCCAGGAGTGGAACTTTTGCCTGTTAGTTTAAAAAAATAATCAAAGTGAAATCCAAAGGTATTACCGTGAGAACGTGGGAAACCGGATCTAAACGAAAGAGCTCATCTTCGTTCCCGCCAACAATATAGTAGCAAGCTTGTTCATGGAAAAATGATCCATCGTCTAACTCATCGCGGTCTACTGTTTTGGGCAATCTGACTTGTTCCACACCGGGAGCTCGATGTTCTAATCAATGAAAAAGCATCGTAAAACAGGTTACATCCAAGAAATTTATTACGCTGTTGTTCTGTTACCTGTAAAGTTAACATGGAACATGTCAATGAGGAATTGGGGTTCGTTGTCATTTACGTTTTTGACGTAAATAGTCAAATCCAATTCACTCGACAGAGACGTGGGTGTGCCCCTATCCCGAGCTTCCACTCTTAACTGGGAAGGGAATTTAATTCAGTGAGCGCTCGTGCCAGTGGCTTTATATATACTTTCCGTTCTTTCAGGAAAAAGCTTACCTCGTAAACCTTTTGTCTTTCTTTGTCCAAAGGCAGTTTGAGGGTCATCAAACCACTGAATTCATCAATAGAAAAAGTTTTCCAATGACCCATCGGGTCTTGACGCAATCGATACCGTACGTCTGCATTCAAACCCACGTCGTCATCTTCCGCTCTTACAGTGACAACAATTGAACCAACAGTAGCGTTCTAGAACAGAATATGCAACTGATAACTGCAAGTATAGAGAGACACAAGAAATACAAATGGCTTCATACTTCAGGTATTTTTATTGTAGTGTTCTGCTCCGGACTTAAAAACCTGGGAGCATGGTCATTGAAGTCGAGCACGCAAATGTAAAAGTCATCCAAAACGGCGTTTGGCGGAATACCCCGGTCTTGGGCTTTAATACGTAATGTATAATTTCCGTATTTGCCTTTTAGTGACTTGACGGCAAAAATTTTGGCTGAGGTATGATCTACGTTATCTACGCTGAACAGCCCTGCGTTGCGAAGGAAAAAACGAAAGTAAATTGATAGGAACCTTTGTGAAGTGAAATGCGTTTACCTTTGTCGTTGCCTTCATCAATGGAAAAGATCACGCGGCCATTGGGCGTTTCCGGGTCATCTTTGTCCGTAGCTTTAATGGAGGTAATAGGCACCCGCGTGTCATGAAATTCCGTGACACTGGCGCAATTGTTGGGCGGTTCAAGCGTGGGTACTTCATCATTCTCATCCACAATTTTGATGCTATACGAGATAATGGACCAAGTAAGCACTACATGTCTGTGCCTTGTTTGTTGAGATGTGTACTTACGTCACAGGTTGGAATGCATTGCGACTTTCGCCGGAAGCGTAACCAAATTTGAAATTATCCCATGCTTCCACAATAATGGTGTAGATACTTTGTTCTTCTCTGTCCACTTTGTCTGCCACTGTAATAACGCCGGTATCAGCGTTAATGGCAAACATCCCCTAAAGTTGCTTTCGTGTAACTTTCTCGAATTCTTTGTTTTTATCGTTACTTTCGTTGTTCTGCCGTCTAGCAGATAGGTAATCTTGCCAAAATCTCCCGCATCGGCATCAAAAGCTTCGATTTTGGCCAATCGAGTTCCAAGAGGCACATTTTCCTTTATAGTAAAATTTGTGACTCCACTAACAAACTGCGGGTTATTATCATTTTCGTCGATAACCTTGAAAATAAAAGGAAAATAATTAGCAACCTAAATCTTTGCCTTGATTTTTGTTTACTTGAATGTATAAGGGTACATATGTGGATCTAGGTGGTACCCCGGAATCCATGACCCGTGCCGTAACGTTTATCCATGCGAAACGCTCCCTGTCTATCTTATTGCCGACCACGATTTCACCCGTGTCACGGTCTATCTGCAGTAGTTCAAGCAATTGGGGCGACCCTTCCAAACTATACGCTAAAATGCGGTTTTTGTCAGCGTCGTCAGCAGAAAGGGTGAGAATGGGCGTCCCGCGTTTGCTATTCTCGGGCACAGTTCGGCGATAAAATGGTTTCATACGAGGGTCATTATCATTGACGTCTTCCACCAATATAGTTAGGGTTCCTGTAAGTACACATTAAGTTTCTTTGAACAAACTATCTCCTAAAAGGTGCGTGCTACGGGAAGTTTTACCTGTCGCGGTTTGACCGGGTGTGCTCGCAGCCGTGTCTTCCACTTTGATAACTAGTTTAACCACTTCGACTCGTTCACGGTCTAATTCGCGTAGTATGCGAAGTGTCCCGTCCACGCTGTTGACGTCAAATCGCGAGCTGACGTTATAGTCCACATCCCGGACTACCTGTCCTTCTTCTGACCTGCCTTCGCTAGCCACAGGGTCAATCCAGAACCGCAGAATGGGCCTGTCATCCAAATCGGTGGCAATCAACTGCGTCACTATTTGTCCAATAGCCACATCTTCACTGATTTCGATAGTACCCGGATTTTGTAAGATGGGCGGTTTGTTGTTAACATCTCCGATTGACACAGTTATAGTAGCCATAGTGTAGAGTTGATCAGCGCCTAGTCCGCCATCCAAAGCTACTACTTGCAATATGTGCGAAGTTTTTCGCGGCTCGAAAGAATCCGGGTCTAATGATGCCCCTGAAGCGATTCTTAACACGCCAGTAACGGAGTCCATCACGAACTTGTCTTGTCCGCCGCCTTGCAACCGATAGGCAATGAGGTTGTTCGGCGATGATCCGTCCATATCAAACGCTTTGACCTGCACCAATACATTGAAGTTAATTTTCATTTGACTCTTGTGATGAAATATAGTTTACTTGAAGGATGGAAGCCCCATAAGGAGTATCTTCCGGAATCGTTTTTGAATACGAGGCTTTGGTGAAGACGGGTGCGTAATCGTTCATATCTTGGACGTATATCATAGCGGTAACGTGTGAGTATAAAGACGGGGTGCCCAGGTCGTATACTCTGATGGTAAGATTGATAGCGCGGACGTTGCCCAAACTGCCATGTAAAACGTGTCCGTGTCCGGCATCCCCAGCTGGAAGCAACTCAAAATCCAGGGGTCGACTAATTTGAAGCTGTCCAGTCGTCGGGTTCAATGAAAAATTGCCTAGTGGGTCGCCTTCCACGATGGAGTAGCGAATTTCGCTGTTACGAGTGCCGTTAAGATCGCGATCGTAGGCTTGGACGTAAATAGGGAAACTAAATTCGGCTGCATTCTCTTGGACGTGGGCTTCGTACATGGCTTGGAAGAAGAAAGGCGCATTATCATTCACGTCTTCCAGCTCGATGGTTAATTGGACTGTGTTGCGATTGCCTTTGCCGTTGTTGTCTCTGGCTTCAACGGTTAACGAGTACTGGCTGACTTGTTCCCTGTCTAAAGTTCTTCCCGCGCCTTCTTTGATAGTAATAACTCCGCTTAGTGGGTCTAAAGTAAATCTAGAAAGGAAGATTCATTCTTTTTATTCTGGTAAAGTTTCGGACTAGACTATTTCTACTTTTCAGCAATTGGGCCTTGCAATCCGGTAAAACGAATTCCTGCTGTACCGAAGTCGCCTGAGTCCTCATCGCGGGCTTGAATCCAAGCTACAGTAGTCCCAGCACCCGCATTTTCCGGTAATGAAGCCTAAAAACTGTTTCATGAAAGACTCTTTTTCATGGTTACATTCAAAGGTCTAACCGTATAGGCGTCTCGAACAAACTGAGGGTAGTTGTCATTGCTGTCACGTATATAGACTGTCACCAAGGCGGAAGACGACTTGGGATATTGTGGTACCACTTCCCGGGCCACGATTGTGAAGTTAACCTCTGAAAGTACGACAGAATAATAAGGATTTAAGTCCATAATATTACATACCTTTGATAGTTTCGTAGTCCAACAGAGCTGCGTTTTTCACACGGAGCAAGAACGTTACTTCGTTAACTCCCACAGCAGGGGTGATGTCAAATAAGCCTCCGTCACCTTCCAAAGTGAGTTGAAATGTTCCGTTATTTGCCTAATTTAATCAAGTTTAAGGTTCCCAGGCACATAACTACTTTATTGTTCTTCTTGTACTTGATCATGATCGAAGACCTCAGGTGTTGTATTTCCCATGAACGACAACGGCACTCCAATTTGGGCATTTTCGTTGATTTCAGCTATGTAATGAGGGCTGCGAAAGCGAGGGGTTTCGTCGTTGACATCCAACAATAAGATAGTAACTTCAACGGAAGCACTCGGTTGAGGTCTTATTTTACGCGAGTCTTCTTTTGCCTAGAGAAGTAAAACGTGCCATAATTGTGCAGTAGTTAAGCTTAATGGGGAAGTTTTACCGTAACAGTTAGAAGGTAAGCGCCATTGCTGCTGTTAGGATCTTCGCGATCCAAATTCCCTCTTGCGAAGATAATCCCAAATTGCGGGTCGATGGCGAAAAGTTCTTTATTCCCGTTAGTAATGGCATACGTAATATTATTATTAACCCCACGGTCCCCGTCTATCGCTCGTACTGAGAATGGGGTAAAAATAAAACAAAAACATGTGAGTATAGGAATGCAAGTCTGTTTTTTTCATCCTGTTAATTCAATTACCTCGTAGAATTGAAGTCCCTGGTGGGACGTCTTCGGAGATCCTGGAGACGGAGGGCACAAAAACGAACTCAGGTGGCTGGTCTTCTTCATCTTCAACTTTAACGAGCAAAGCGGCCGTCGCCGTGTTAATTCTACCCTCATTGGCCCGGTCAGAGGCTAAAATGCGTAACTGATGCAACGGTTTCGTCTCGTAATCCAAAGGTTGTACCAACCGGATTACACCTCTTCCTCCTATAGTGCTAATAGCAAACGAACCCGTATCACCTTCTGGTTCTTGTAGACTATATACCACCTATTAATTATTCAAGCGCAATTTAAGCTTAACATTTATTAGTTGAATGTTTCTACTTGTCCATAAGATCCTTCGTCTCGATCGGTGGCTTCAACTGTGGCCAAAATGACAGGCGGGCGATTGTTTTCTTTGACGGTGACGGTATTGGGGAACGGTTTAAAGATGGGTTCGTTGTCATTAGTGTCTTCCACAATCAGAAGCAGAGTTTGGGTGATGAAATTGCCGTTACCCAACTTGCCGTCTGATAAAGTGATTATGAAAGAATATTCCTCCTCGGTTTCGCGATCTAATTCCCTGTTAAGGTACAAATTGGCCTCCCTTGGCCCTGCTGTCTCTAGACGAAGCACTTCATTGGCTACCTTGCCAAGTAATCCAAACGTTAAGGCATCACCATCCATATCAGTTCCTCGTAATTTATAGACTAATTTTCCTGTGTATAAAAAAAAACAGTTTAATTTAATATTATTTTATTTACGTTATTATTTAATTATAGTACTAAACATTATTCACTTACCAACCGGAGTATCCGGGCCTTCATGTAACCGCAAAACGATCTCGCTTTGTCCGTTATCCAGGACGAATCGTGGAGGTTGATTCACCGCTTCAGTACACGTGGTTAGAATTATACATAACAACGCAAGGAGCTGAGTCCAAATTTCACTCATATTTCTCATTTCTGTGCTGTTGTGTTTTTGCCTGATGAACGGTTAAGATTTAAGATTGCGTTTTGGCCGTCACGCTATTACAGTACGTGTGCCCATGACTGCGCTTGACACTACACAAATCCATCCAAGTATCACCAGCTAGGCGGCAACGTAATCATTTCCAGGCCGTTACGTAGTCATATTTTTTCAACTGAAACGTAAAAAGTCACATTGATTTATTTTTAATTCCGCATTTTTTTTTGTAAGTGAAGGAGATTGCCTGGTCTGGGCCTATTTCTACGTTATGTAACAACAAACACATTTTTAGCTGGACTGCAATAGATCAATAAATTCGAGTTAAATGCCTTCTGAGAAGTTCAGTGGCAAAAGGGGAGTTTGTCGAGAAAAAGAAGCAGTTGAGAAAGCGAAATGACTATGCAATTTTGTACGCGAAAAGCAAAAGTCCTGGGGCTTTGTTACTTTCCGGGTAACTTTTATTTTTCTCGTGGAAGGAAGGAGGGCTGCAAGAATGGTGGTTGCACTTCATGCGTCCCTTCCTGTGTCTCCACCCAAAAAAGCCAAGGATGTGCACTACGGCTGATCTGCCTGCTGGTGCCTCTATGGTGGATGATCTCCCGCTCCAAAGAACCGGGCAACACAATTTTCGTTAATTACTGCTGCCAGCAATGACAACTCCTTGGTCGCCGTCTAGGCGTTGCTGAACTTTGCTCAGCTCTTCGGATTCTCTTATATTTATGAGCGCAGACAAAAAGGAGTTCGTTGATACGTTGAAACATAAAATATGAACTAATAAAACGGACTGCAGATTGAGTAAATCCTATCTAATTTACGCTCTCAAAGAGCATATTGTTGCCTTTTTTTGCTTAAAAAGAGTATATGATCATCACCAGATGTGGACCTGAATTGCAAACAGCCGCTTATAGTTAAATAGTCAGTGAGAGAAATGGATCGTCACGTACGACAAGCAACGGTACCAGTCATGAAATGAATTGGTAGTAAAACTGAAATGGGCTATTCCTAAAGGTCTCACAGATTTGTAGTTGTCTCATATTTTTTTTTATTGTATAGGCTCTCATGCGTATTATTTCCTGTCTGTATCTACCGATAAGCTCTAGAAAGATCAATTATTTTGCTTGAAATCGTTTGACTGAAGCGGGGCTATAACATGGATATAGCTTCAGCCTTCAGCCCTTCTTTCGTTTGTGTACAAAACCGAAAAGTCCATTCAATGCTAAGCGAGGTAAGGTGGAGATTTAATTCCCCTGGAAGCTTTCATGAACTGTAAAACGATGCCCCACTCTCTTTGTTTTGGTTTGCACAAGGAAATCACCTTTGGTGTTTTCGACTAGAGAAAGGAAGTTGACCATTACACAGAGCAAAAGGCGAAGGTCAAAGGTGGTAAAGCGACTGCTGGTGCTTCTAAAGCGCGGCAAAAAGCAACGTTACCCACATCGTTAGCACTTATGGCCCTTTTAAAGGTGAGAGAGTCTGTAAGAAATAGGCTTTAATGGCAACTGGACTCATTAAAAAAGGGACCGAGTTCACCATAATTGAGCCAGGATCACAAGCTCACGCTGTAGAAGGTTAACCATCTGTCGTTAAAATTTCGGGAGTGCAGATGTGAAGAAGAATAAACAAGAAGAGGGAGTTTTACAAAAGTACCGTTGTCCTAAGCTGAGGCAAAAGGGATTCAGTACAACAGACTTTTCGTTGCACTGTTTTGTTTTGATGGAAATGTAGAGTGTCAAGGAAAATCTTCCTTAAACAATGTGCCTTGTTTCTTGGGAACTTGCCGGACGTGCAGCTAAAAAACGGAAAGAATTTTTTTGTTTTACGTGTTTTATACATGATATTCAATTTTGTCAAAATAAGCTAGACTGTAATCTTCTTTGTTTGTTCAAATACGAGGAACATAGGGATGAAAAAGCCTCACGGCTACGGAAACAACTGCTCCGGGTTGTAAAACGGAAACTGAGAAGAGTGGCCCCCCACTTCTGAAGCATGGAAAAAAGCTCCCAGGACCACGTGTTGGTGTTACACATCCCATGTCTATATGCAGCTGCTCAAAACACATGCATTAATTCGAGTCTTCTTCAAATGGAGTCCGGGAGCAAGAGTTCGATTTCGTTGCTTAGCATTAGGTAATAAAGTTCACTTGGTAAAAAAATATAATCAATGGTATAAAAATACTATTCTACAGGCTTATTTGAGACATGGCGTGATCTATAGTGGTTCTTTTGCCCCATGGGCACACAATTTTAGCGGGAGTGAAGATGCACCACCGTTTGTTGAAAACTGCCATCCCTGCAGGGATGCAGGGACTATATATCATATGGTAATACAGAATTTTAAGGTGCTTCCAAATGCAAGATTAAAGTTAAATATTTGAAAACCTACAGTTTAAAAAAAAATCTTTCTTGAGATCCTATACTCTGGAACTTCTCAGTCTCAAGAAACAAGAAACTGTATGGAAGTATGGATGGAAAATGGGACTTGACCTGCTTGACCAAAGAGCCATCTCAGCTTTCACGCGCTTGTCGATCGTAAAGAAGGCAGTTATTTTCACTACGCGGAGTGTCAGTATAGGAAGGCAAGAGCGGAAGGGGAGCAAAGCGGGGTAGATGAGACAAATAAACAGGTGCGAAGCGTGGGGTCAATTTATAATAAAAGCCAAAGTCGATATTCGGTCGCCTAGGTGACCATATTCGATTAAAATAACTTTTGACAAAAACGGCAAGACATTTTAAGGATGGTATTATTGGGTCTTTAGAAGTCATAACTTACCGTACCTTATAACTACGAGAAAAATCTATAATCCTCTATATTATACGTAGAAATCAACTTAGCATTGTCACCACGCTAGCGCAAACTACACAGAGAAGAACACTGACATCCCTTCTTTATCTCTACGATTTTCACACTGCTGGCAACCAGCGCCGTTACGGGTTTTTTGTTATGCAGCCGCATCCGTATCACGCCGGAAAGGGGGAGTTTTATTTGTCGAATTCGGAATACATATTTAAATTGCCTAGGATACAGGGGAATACTTTAATTTAAGACACCAGATGGCAGATCTTGCTGGTCACCGAATCCCGCGAATACATCATTTTCATTCGTATAGTTGCAAGCCACGCCTTTATTGCGACGTGATGATTCATGTTGGAGGATTGTTGATGTGTGGGTTCGTGAAAGATTTAAGATTTCACATTCTCAATTGCATCTGTGCCAACGTATTACATGAATAATAATTTTTAAGTTACGCTGTGTCTTGTTCGTTCTCATTAATCAATATCGCTGTATTGAGACAAGGTAAATATACGACTAGGATATTTTCATAAATGAAGCATTAGATAATTAAACAAACTTTGACCTTGACCTTAACGTTTCTTTTCTGTTTGTAGTGACCTAGTGTGTGTGAAACATTAATTATGTTTTAAAATTTATTTTTGCAGCTTGAATTGGCTGTCGTCAGAAGAAACGAAGTGAAAGAAATCTAATGAGCACTGAAATGAACGGACACCGAGATGGTGCGGCTGCTCAAGAACCTGCAAGAGATTTGTATGACGCCATTTCTTTTTTTGAGTAAGCAAAATAAACATATAAAAACGAATAGTAATCATAGTTGGTTTCTGATACAAGTCCAGGAAGCCGATCCTCTTTAGTACAAAATATAGCGGCTATGCCAGTTGAGCGAGATTCGCATTTCTATAATATGAAGCATCCAAGACGTGGAAAGGCCATAATTTTTAATCATATGGAATTCGAACCGATTTTGGGACTAAATAAGCGCAACGGAACTGACAAAGACTGTGAAAACTTATACAAGGAATTGTTGAGCCTTGAATTTGACATTACAATCTTACATAACGGTACAACTCGCGAGATTGATGAAGCTGTCCATACGCGTAAGTTCTGTTCTGTAATTCCGCTCAAATTTTGTAAATTTAGTCTTGTAGTTGCCCAAGACCCGTGTCACAAGGAAAGCGATTGCGTACTTGTTGCAGTTTTTAGCCATGGAGATGCAAACCAATTGTATGCCCGCGATAATCCCTACAAGCCCGAAATGCTCTGGTCGCCTTTTACCGCTGAAAAATGTAGAGATCTAGCAGGGAAACCAAAATTTTTCATAATCCAGGTAACAGATTTACATTAATACACTACAGTAACAATTTATTTTATCCTTTAGGCTTGCCAAGGGGACAGATTGGACAATTCTGTTACTCTAATACCAGGTCAGTACAGGACTTCTATCGACAGTAGTGCCGGATTGTCATACAAGATTCCCAATCATGCCGATTTTCTAATTGCTTATTCGACAATCCCAGGTATTAATTTCCATCTTAGCGTCTTGTCATTTTAGCATTTCGTACGATAGGATTTTTTTCTTGGCGCAATACTACCAATGGCTCGTGGTTCATCCAAGCTTTGTGCAGGGCTTTGAGGGACTACGCCTCGAGGGAGGACTTCCTAAGCATTCTCACCATTGCGTCGAGAATCGTCGCCACTGAGTTTCAGTCGAACACACCAGGAAATCTTACTATGCATGAGAAAAAACAGATTCCATGCCTTACGTCTTTACTTACTCGCAAAGTAATGTTTTTTCCCAAGCGTCGTTGAAGCTATGGACATGGCTTAGCAAATACTGGGCATAGCAATGCTATGTACAAGCCAATTCAAGCCAATATGCTATCATAGCATATTGGGTTGAACGAAGTGGCGCTCGAGTTGTGGATCAACAGTGCTGTAATCTTCTTTTATATGTAATATGTGCCTTCGCTGTGCGCACATTTTCGTGGAGCTGGAGATTTACTTGTATGCTCTCTGTATAACAAGAGTACACCTGTATTTCACAGTACATGTAATAATTGTAACTCTGATTATACTATTTACACAATCTTCGTAAAATTAAAATCTATTAAATTATCTTGCTAGATGCTGGTCAATGATTGCACATAGAAATGACCAGGATTTGTTTGTAATTCCGACTTTCATTGTAAGTAGCAATCCTAATCGACTAACGTCAGTACCCCTGGGTATAATACTAGAGGATTTTAAGTTTGTGCGTTGTCAGTGACCAGGGGCGGAATTCCCATAAGGCCAACCTAGGCCATGGCCTAGGGCGCAGCGGTCAGGGGGGCGAGAACTGAAATCGATGCGATGGGGGGGGGCGTGCAAAGTTGAGCTTTGACCTAGGGCGCAAAAGGGTATAAATCCGTCCCTGTCAGTGACATAGATTAAGTTGTGTCAACAGGTTATGAGGAAAATAAGGTCGTGCAAAACATATTCCTATGCTTATAACTATGGCACCACATACGCCGGCCCTTGTGACAGAAACAGGATCTAATACTCCAGCAACACAGTTATAAGCTTAGGTCCCCCAAGCTTTAATCGGCATCCAACTTCCAAGCCCATCAGGACATTTATGCGAATAGCGGATGACCCAAGTCATGATCAACTACAAAGGTTTTATGTGCGTCTTACACATTCTTGGCAATAAAAAATGAACGAATGTTTCTGTAACGACTAGGTAACCATGAGATGGCGTGACAGGTTGTTGTCGACACAAGTCATATACGCGATATAGATCCAAGTACCTATACATAATCGTTGAGTGAAAACTACAATTATTCATCATCTAATCGGCCATCAGTTATCAAAATAAGTATCAAAGCATTACAGTTTACTGGGTCAAGATTTTCTGTCCAAGTGCTATCAGCAGCATCCGACGTAGTTTTGATCGATCTTTTTTTCTAGTCTTGCTCCCATCGTCGGGTAAATTTTGATATACTTTTCTATTCTGTTCTCCACATTGAACTTAATTATGTTTTCACATTTGGAATTGGATATTATTCTCATCTGCGTCCAAGCAAAAACAAAACTTATGCCAGCAACGAAGATTTTCCTGGCGTAAAGCTGTCTTTCATTGTACAATTCAAACATGATCCTTAAAGTGGATAAGTCACAAAATATTATTTTCCCCACTAAGCTTTGTGTACTGATATAAAGTTTCGTCACAGTGTGACGTCGAACTCCAGTCGAGCTATCACGTTCGGTAAGATTGACTGGTGAAAATAAAATCTTCGCTTTTTCTCTTCTCCTTTTAATAAAACGTCCCGGTATATCAGCAAAAAGATGACTTTTTCTTCGCGCCGTGACTTGCGGGCTCCGCTCAACGCCATGTAGGAAGCGTTACCCGCATAGTGGGAACCGCCGCGTTCGGTCACATTGCCAGGGGAAGGGCTCTCGACTGCGAAGCCGGCCCGAAACTTGCCCAAAGGCTCCCAGGCGCGGATCTCGGCCCGGCAATCGCGTGATGACGCGAAGAAAACGTCGTTTTTTTGTGATTGAGCTTGTAAATTAACCAAAGCACCTACAGGCTTGTTTGAGCATTCAAAAGAAAGGTCACGGTACGGTCCCTATGAGGTCTAGGATCGATTTTGAATGCGCTCATAGACAAAGTCACTAGGCCTCCGGCCAACTGCCCCCCAATGTTATAAGGATAGGAAGATTTGAATTTTGGCGGAAAGGGGCGGAGCTTAAACCGCTAAATAATTAATTACTCGGTTAATATGCATAATTGACAGAGGGGTTCTTCAGCCAGATCACTTCATTTGGTCTCCTCTATAACATATTTTTATTTTTTTGCACCTGACATCCCCTTTAATTTCAAAGTAATTTAGGAACAGCTGCTTTCGAAGTTTTTTACTTAAGGAATGGAATTTACGTTAATTGAAACATACTAATAAATCGTTCCAAAGCACCGCAAAAATATGCTTTTTATAGTGTATTCTCTGTCAATCTCAGTCATAGTAACAATAATCATTATATAATTCGTATGATTGTGTCATGCAGGGGTTTCATTATCGCTTAAGTCGTAAGCAAGGAAAGCACTGCTTTTCTTGTTGTATATAACGTTAAAATATCTCTACTTAAGCACAGGCTCCTTGAGCAGGGGTGGCATGAGCAGAGTATTTGGAAAGAGCTTAGTATGACTGAGCGGGTTTGGGAGCGTAAGAGGCGGGTTGAGAGTACTGGGACTGCTGGGGTTGAGCGTAAGAGGCGGGTTGGGAGTAAGTGGGCTGCTTGGCTGGCTGTTGG
>RJJA01000136.1:31216-142617 GCA_003724045.1 Lepidurus arcticus
GGTTGCTTAGGAGCAGTGTAGGCGGGCTGCTGAGGAGCAGCGTAGGTGGGCTGCTGGGGTGCAGCGTAGGCGGTTTGCTGAGGCTGATAAGCTGCCTGCTGTTGACCTACGGAGTAAGAAGCCTGGGATTGAACTGGGGCGGGTGCAGCATGGTATTGCTGTTGTGGCTGCTGGTAAGATGACTGTGGAGCGCTGTAGTGTTGTTGAGGCTGTTGGTATTTTTGTTGCTGGGGTTGGTACGCAGCTTGTGCTTGATAAGCGGGTTGTTGGGCGGTCGGGTAACCTGCTTGTTGGGTATACCCGGCATCAGCAACACTTCCAGCATATGCACCAGCATCAGATCCATGATCGTGACCATGACTGTGATCGTCGTGTCCATGTCCGTGACCATGGCCGTCAGCTATACGGAATTAATAGTATTCTTAATATTTTTAATTCCAAAATAATCGTAATAATTGAGTAAACTTACGGGTAGCAAGGGCAGTGGCCACTAAGGCACAGACGATAAAAGCAGTCTGTAAGAAAAAAAATGAGTACACGTCTTAAAAGAACTGAATTAAATGGTCTTACGAAACGGTTCATGGTCCTTGCTCTTGTCTTGTCTGGAAAGAAAAATAGGCTGTATGGTTGCACTTGACGGTGGAGCTGCTCTGTGGTTTTCTTCTGGAAAGACTCAAGCTTTTATATTCGGTTCGGTCGGTTCCTTAATCTGCAGCGAATGGAGGATTCCTGATCTATTCGGAGAAAGTTCGGAAATATCGCTGTAGGAGAGAAAAAAAACAGGCGGAGCTTCTCCAAGAAACTCGTTCTAGGCGTAAGATAGTTAGGGCTATTTGTTAAAAGTCTTAAAAAAGCGCATGGGCGTCTTAGACCTCAGGCGTTAGCTAGCTTTTTCGGACGGAAAAAATAACAGGAGAAAAAATAGGGATACAGTATAGCGATAAACGTAATAGATCGAGGTATTGTACGTAATAGATCGAGGTACTCTTTTCATAACAAAAGAGAAAGTCTGAACTGTTAAGATTCACTTATTTAACCCCATCTTTAAAAAAAACTGTAAGTACTATTACTCCATTGCGAAACTTTCACGCTAACTCTTCTATGTACTTTTTTGCTTTCATTGAGTAATGTAGGTTGCTGATGGTACATGAAGGTATGAAAGTTGGTTCAGACATTTCATGTTTTTATCTCAAGGAAATACCAGTTGTTTAGAATACCCGCATTGCAAAAACTGCAATCGGGGGTGGTTTTGTGATGGTTGTTTTATGTGTTTGACAAAAGGAAGCGAAGTGAATCTTCGCTAAAAGTATCGACCAATTTCGGACTTGAAAGTAAAATAAGAAGAAGAAGAAGCTTTCTCCGTTTCCCAGGTGTTCTGGTGCCCGACTTAGACTAACTGGATTGTATGGCTGAGGTCTTTCTCTTGCGTTTACTTCTCACATCCTTGTATCCCAGAATCACGACGAGCTTGGGACGTCGATGGATGTACACTTTCTCCGCGTTGTTGTTGGGCCGACTTGATGGTTTCCTTGCTTCTTTTGTGAGCTAACGGTCAAAGGTGTATTACGAGGATCTGGCGTGCACTTTGTAAAGCAGCAAAAGCTACCACCAACTCATGTGGGTCATGCCCTAGAACCTCCTTCTTTGCGTAAAGAAACAAAGGGAGAGCCAGGTATCAAGATTTAGCTCGTTTCCTTTTCTGTATAGGGAAAAACTTAGAAAATTGCCTGTCTTTATGCCATGTCAACACCCACCAAACTGGTATTTCTGTTTTCTTTAATACACATATAGACTTTCAAATATGCCCAATAAACCACGCGGTTTGATTTTGTGCGACATCAACAAGCCAAACATAAACCGTATTAACCATTTAACCGGAATATAATAGTTATATAACAAAGATAAATAATATAATAACAGCTACTAAACAAGTTTCACAGCCAAGTTTAAGAATCACATCAAGTTGTTAGCGACGTCTAACGGACGACTAGTGGTGTTTTTATCAGCAGTAATTTAGGTTTACACGTAAACCTGTGTTCTGTAGTTTTGTCTATAGTGTGACTAGATTTCGGCACGGGTAGCTCGTAGGCTTATGGACTCATTTTCAGCAGGTTTCGTATAGCGAGTAAACTTTCCTTTAAAGCTTCAACAAAACGACTTGTGTTGGTTGCTTCGCAAGAGTGGAACGACGAAATGCCGAACAAGATTTCGGCCTCTTTAGGGTTGTAACTAGCTCCATAGCCATCAGGAACTACGGGCCCGTAACCCATATAAGAAGCTGTTTGAGTAGGGATCTATAATTCGTTCAGCAATAGTAGAACTCGGATTAGACAATTTGGGAATTTTTACGTTTTGACTTTTTACATGCTGAGAAGTATAATTTACCTGGGAAGTAGAAAGTGAAAAATGGTTGATGGCTTCGTAACTAGGGTCCGCAAATAGCTGCAAGGCCTTCTTGTTTTCTAGAAGTTTCGCTGCTTCGCGCAAACCCAATAAGTGAATGTCCATGCCTTGACCCAGAATATTCGCTACCATAAGTTGCGTTTGGTACTCGGCGGCTGCCGTGAAAAGGGTGCGGCAGTTCTGGTCCTACAGGGAAAGCGAAAGTCGGGCAAGATATATTAGGTTCCGTTCTTTCTTCCGGGCCTATGGAGCTTCTTATACCTCTTCTTTGTTTTCCATTGCCTGAATCCAAACCAGGACAGGTAAGGTTGATGAACGAATGCAATCAACGCGGCCATAGCGGTATCTTCGTGTCGAAGCGCTCTCGTAGGTGGAACACATCTGGTTGTGCAGTCTGTAATGCTCGATATGTTAGAAATCGGAAGTATAGTACAGACATTTGAGATTAATTGATATACTTGTAGTAGGTGAGTTGAAGAGCAAGTTGGATGTAAACATCAGGACTAATATGGCAAGTTTTAATGAAGTTTTTGCCATAATCCATGAAGTGGTACACTCGGTAATCCAAGCTTTCTACCAATCTAGATAGGAATAAGTATGTCAGTTTCTTTTTTTCCCACCAGACTTACAGGACTTGGGCTCAAAGTTATATAATTTTTTTTCAGATTTTTTTTTCTTCATTTTACCTATCCATGTTATGGATGGCGGAACGAATGAAAGCTTCAATGTCGTCCTGCAGATTCCATTGAAGGAGCAAAGGAATGTTGTCAAGCCTGGGCAGTTCGACGGAATGGGTATTGAGTATTTCATCCAGGGGTGTAGCCTTCAAATTTTTTAAGACGGTTTCTACCATTTGCACCACTACGATACCTTCGGCAGTCGAATGTTCGTAACAAAATCCCGAGACATTGTCAGGACTGAAGATGAACTGCACCGTGTAACCAATTTTAGATATGAGATCCATTCTTTAATATATTTATGGAACTTTATTACTTGTATAGTTTTATCAAACCAGCGATTGCATGAGTTATAGTGACTACCACCCCCATGGATCATTTGTAGAAGTTTATTAGTATCATCACGTTCCTTCAAAGTTTTGTCGGCATTAAAATGTAACGGCACTGGTTCATCGAGGCAGACCAACATCAGACAACTTTCCAAATGTTGCAACGATTGCAAATTGATAGGATCTGCTGATTCCATAGCCATCGAAAGTATTTATGGTTGGGTTACAAGAAAGTGTCAGTAAGGGAAGATCGAGCACCCTGAAGAAACTTTACCTTTGATAAGATGCTGGCGGATCTCACCCCAAGTGGTCCGCACCTCCGTTGTTAATATCCCCATCGGAGGCAGATTTGTAAGGCTTTCCTTTTCGTCCGATGCTCCATCACGGTAGATATACACTAACTGGCTCCATATCTTGTCTAAGGTTAGCCTTTTACCAGCTTTTCTCACCTCCACTTTCCAGAACTATGAAAATTTGATGGTTATAAAGAAAGGATACCTTAGATTTGCAAGGCAAAACTCCCAAGCTTTTCCGTTAGGGTGCTTGAAACACGCAGAAAATCTCGTGCACATCCACTCTCATGAGCGTCATGCATAAATAACGGGAATACGTCACAGGGGTAAGTTTTGGGGGACCTGGTTTTTATATGCCACGATGATGTGCTCGTCGGGGCTAGAGGGACTGAATTGTTGATAGTCTTTGTTCGTGCCCGGGATGCGGCAGACGGCGAACAACCTCTGGTATTGCTGCATGCATAAAGGCTGCCCCTTTTCCCTTGACGCTGCGACGTCCTGAGGTAGAAGTCCTCTGTAATAGATTGTGTTGTTTTTATTTATTACATCCATTTAGCACATTTCCAAGTTGAATCTTACTTGTCAATCAAGTTTTTGTAGTCTAAAACACTTTCTACGAAACGCGCTACCGAGTAGGTGAAGCCATTAAGCCCTTTCGTTGAATACGGAAATATCATGCCGGGATTGGAATTAACGGGCAACGGAATTGGATTTTTGAAGTACATGTCATCTGTCCACCAATCATAAGCCTTGAATGTGAAAGAATGGCTTTCCTGTTATAGCTTGCGATTTTTAAAGTTAAAATGCTAGTCACATGTACCCAATTGTCCTGGTCTTCCCGACGTTTTAAAATAAAATCTTGGAGCTGAACAGCTATTCCATTTTTGGGCTCCAGCCAGTCTTCCATGACCCATTGCTTTATTTGATCGTAACGATCAGGAGCCGCAATTTTCACGGCTTCGAGGTAGTATTCCAGGGTCTGAGTCATTGACGGTACGGGCAGTTTGGGTAAGCATCGTAATGTCTAGATTTCAGATAAAGAAAAAACAAGTATGTATGCATGTTCGTAGATTAGATTTTATCCAAGGAATATTCGTTATTTACATTTTCAACATCCGTTAACCGTTCTAATCAAGATGCAAAACTTTCGGATTTTCAACGCTTCAAACAAATATCGCAAAACTGACGGCGGATTTGGAAGAGTTTAGGGTTATTTATATGAATAAGTATTGCATTCGATAACAATTGTAATTTATATTTGAGATATTTTTTTACCTTCGCAGAAATGCCATTCCTCGAGCTGGGCAAACACACCAAGCCGGGGGTTTACCCAACAAGCCTTGTTTTAAGGAATAATAAGCTTGCAACCTGTTTGTGTGTTCTGGTTGCTAGTCTAACTTTGCGACTAATTTGATAAATGTACAGGACTCCAGTACGGCTCAGCACGCGAAAAGTGCCGAATCTAATTTCCGCGACTTGCCGAACAAGTTCGAACGTGAAAACCGATGACGTTAGTGCTGAACTCGACTATAAATGTCTTAAAGAAAGCCTCATCACTACATAATGTAGCGTAATTTGCAATTACGCTGATTAAAAATTGGGAGATTGACATAATAAGTTTAATGACAGAAGGCACATATCAAAGAAGGAAAGTAACTTTTGGCTAAGGACTTTAGCTTTTGTGTTAGCAAGTATCAAAACTCGCGCGCTCACACAATTGCTCCCGCTGTCTGCGATCCCACTCAACTCTTCGCTCTCCGTTCTTTTCACTCTCTTCTCTAGCCTCTATCACCATCTAACGTCGCTTCACCGCAATACTCTTGCTGGGCATGGGGATAGTTGGTAATAGCATGTCCCGGTAGATGGCGCGGATCGACTTTAAACGTCAAGAAGAAGAAGATGGTAATAGCATGGGGAAATTCAAAATAATTTTTCCTAAATCATGTAACTATGAGGAAAATCTTTAAAGTTGTACACGATCCCTCAATTGTTAGATGCTAGTAACTTCTTGACTTTACAAAGTGACGCTTTACAAATTGTACCGACGGATAGACTTAATTAACGGGTACGAGGTTTTACCGTTGAACCAATAACGAACCAATAGACTCCGCCTAACCGATAAAAACAATTCAAATCGATCAAAATAGTTTCTTACATTTATAAAGCAAGCAGAATAGACACATTTTTTTGGTGGCGCACTTCGTAGTAAAAAAAATGTAAGGCATACATTACGCGTAAATAAGCAAAATCGATTCTCAAAAAAACTTGCTCCCGATTTTTTCCAATGGCATGCTAGCCGCCTAAAAAGGCTGACTTCAGTTATACTTAAGGTATATTAACTTAGATGGCGTAAGCGTCTAACCATCACATATGGCGGCACAAGGTCGTCAGTCTTTTTAGAAAACTCATACAGCTTTACTGAAATAGTCTTTTCAGTGTTTCGAGTGCTAAGTGAAATGTCTTTATTATCCTTATTAAGTTCCTTTCGGATTAAAAGCCTTGTTGTAAGTAGTCAATTAGCTCTGCAGCACCTTCAGTATCCATCGGGTTCGTTCTTATATGCGCAATACAATAAGCAACAGTCGTTGATAAAAACTCTGGAGTTCAGGTTTGTATTTATGCTAATAGTAATGTAGTCCAATAATATATGCACCGCAAAGCGAAAGTGAAGAGTTGCAAGCTCATAGCTCAGACTGCTTTCTATGTACAGTAACGAGTGAGTACAAATATAAACCTAACCTTATTTAGCGAAATCGAGATAGTGGGTTTTTCTCCTATGTAGATTTACTGAAAAGTTGTCGTACCTGGTATGTTTGGTTGTGTTTACTTGTTTGTTTTTCTTCTCAGGTGTTTTAAACAAATTCATAGCTCCAGTTATTTTTTTTCAGGGTTTCTCAATGCTCTGTTGTTAGGTTTCGTCAATAGGGAAGTTATCTTTGAGCGTTGGCTAGGACCTTTGTCCTCACGATTTAGTCGTATTAATCCTAACATTTCCTCCCTGGCAGTAGTCTTAGGTTTTTTTCGCTCTCGTAGTTTTTTGTGTGTGCCTGACTTGTGGGATATATTAGCCTTAGCTTGTGCAGTGGAACATGTTCACTCCGTCTTCTCTCCACAGAAAGTTTCGGAAACCAATGGCTTCAAGCGTTGGTACGTGATCCGAGTTGACAAGATGGATAACAGTTACAGAGATAGAGCGATGGGAAGGGCAGATGGTAAAATTCCTTAATTTGTACTGAGCATTCCGCCGTCAACCTAATCTAAAATTTGAGTCGTAACTTGATGTGCTTCTGCACAACAAGCCTGAACATGGACTAACTTTCCGCTAAGTTTTTCTCGTAACTTAATTTATACTTAGAAGGGATATAATGTTTTAGAACGTGGCAAACTTTGCTTTGTCAGAGATGCTTTTATCTGAGGTGAAATGATTCAGACTTCTGGAACGGGTCGATGAAGATGTCACAGCCTCATTGCTTATGCTTACGACTGTCTTCGCTTCTCCCTCCCCCTTTTGCACATGGAGCACAAGCCAGGTAACGAAGTTAAGGGCGGTTCCCAGGAGAACGTCTCCTGTTTTCTCTCGTCGTCTCCACTTTTTGTTGTTCCAATGTTCCTTCCCAGAAAGTTTCCTGTTTTTTTTAAATCTTTTTCGTAGGAATCCAAACTTCCTCTCACAGAAATCCATGTTTTATGGAAAAGCAATCTGGACGTACATTTCCCGTGCATCGCATCGTGCTGGCGACCTCGTTATAGGTTGTCCGTTCCTTTTTGCATGTATCTGTTTTTGACACCTGACAAACCCACTCTCCACCTGTCATCGTAGTCTCAAAGAGTCAGTACCCTCATGGTCATGGGTAAACAACTTGATCTTCGTTATTTGACAAGTGTTACTATGTTGAACGTTTTTGCCATTTTTTAGTTTTATCAAGGAACTCCGTGAGTCGATATGTATTTTTGATATGGATAAGCAAGGCGAACGTTACTATTATATAGTTAGGTATGCAAATGAGTCCAGAAGCCAAAGCATTCGCCGCGCACATATACAAACGAGTAGTTAGTATTCAAGTCTTCACCAAATCTGCCTCCCCCCTCAGTTGGAAGATACCAGCATGGATGATGAAGTTATACTACGTTAGGTAAAGTGGAGATGTGTGAGGAGCTAAGGGAAAACTTTCAAATTTCTAAGTTTTGAACGCTTTCCTTGTGTGGGTATTGAACGCCCCAATTTTTCTTTGTCGCAGGAGGAAAGAAGGGGAGGAAATAAAAGAAGGTAGAGATAAAAGGAAACCTGGAAGGTGTTTTGCGGGAGGTTCAATAAGGTTCATCTTACTTACGCGGTAGTTGCTGTCGGTGCTGGTGCTTATATTGGTTGCTGCAACGGAGTTCATTGAAAGTCGATGCTGAACGTGAATCCGACTCCGAATACTGGCCAAAGAAGCCCCAATAACCACGGCCAATTTTCTTGGAAGCAAGTCTACGGAGTATAAGCACAGCACAACAAAGAGCGAAATCAAGTTACGAGGCAATCAGGAAAATAGTTTTCTCTATTTTTTTCTCTGGGGTCTTGCAGAGGCCTCACTTCTTTTGTACAGCAATCATCATCTCAGGTAAATCTGCTAGCTTTCGAAACCTTTTCGATGAGCGTTCCTTCCCTTTTAAAAGTCTAAATCTTCCATTTTTCCTCATTTTCTTCCTCAATAAATATTAAACGTCGGGGTTGGACCTATATATGTGTTGTTTGGTGATCACGTGAAATACAAATTGGTTTGATTAAGCTCGCCAACTTTGCCTGTCCCTTTACCGCATGTCTTGCCTGTTACTCACGCCCTCAAAGGGAAGATCGTAGGTTGGTGGAGATGAGAGATGATGTTTGGATGAACCCCGTCATATTTCATCAGCCTTCACTTAGGATCTTTCTTGATGCACCCTGCCTCTCAGTGGGGAAGTTGTGTGGGTTATGGGATGTATATTGCAGGACATGATATACCAGGATTGATTAACCTCAGGGCTTCTCATTTGTTACACTTAAAATAGTGCACCAATATCAATGCTTCCGTTACCGGAGAAAAAAATAGTCTGACGGCAATTGAAGCGTCCATTTTATTTGGACACTAAGAAAATAGAAGGAAAGGGAGAATCACGAGCTAGACGGAATATTTATGGAGGTTCAGTAGTGTAACAATACGTGCAGCGAGGAAAATAGGAGCTTGGGGAGTCGCTTCACGTACTTCCCTCAGACTTGTATATGTGTTTAAAGAGCGAACGGCGAGGGAGAGACACAATTCTCCAGACTTTGGGGTGCAATGGCAACAAACGGCCTAGACCCGAAAGCGTTGTTGCGCTGTACTGCTCAAGTAAATGCTGCAGTATGGAACGTACAGAATGGCAACACAAACATAGAAGGATTGGGAGCTGTTACCGTCTGCCTCTGCCCCCTCCCCTATGCCTGCCTCAGTATATGGATTGCCTCATTTGGAGTACCCCTTGCCACGTTACGGGGTGTGGGGTCAATTAAGTCATTGTCGTCGAAGGCCTCAAGTCTTCCGCCCCTTCTGTCATTCGGGGTAACTTATAGGAATCAAGAAAGTTAGGCTATTCAGGATGAGAAAAAAAGAGAGAATTGTTGCTTTGCTGTGAAGCTTTCAAGGTGTCGCGGACCCGTGGCTGTTACTTCCCGACGTCGGAAGGAAACATTAACGGCGGTTGAAGGGAAGAGAGAAATGCGTCGTGTCTGAAGTATTTTATGGCTGACGCGAACTTGGTACCAAGGGAAATAGTGCCAGATCTATCTCGTAGAAATAAAAGCGATGGAAGTATAGTGCGTAGCTGGAAATGTACTTTGTCAAGGGGAAAAAATAAGCGGGAAGATGAACGCATTTCTCGGTCGTGTCACCTGGGAATTCGGCGGTTCCGGGTTCCGCCTTCACGCAGTGGCTTACCAGATCTTCTTTGTTTTCCAAATGTGTGGCATTTTGTTGGGAGACCTTGGGAAGTTTTAAAGATTCTCGAGGTTATAGGTTCAAAATAAAAAATAGGCATATAGTCGGATCTCATTGACGATTCTGAGCAACTCAAGCTTTTGAGGTGGTACGGGGACCGACAAGTTTCCGGGTGAGACCCATGGGGGTACAAAAAAAAGTTAAAAGGAAACTATAGAGGGAAAGATGCAAGAGAGGGAAGGAAGCTCGTTAGCTTAATCAGGGGGCTGACGCAAGCTTGGCGCGGCCGAGCGCCCTCGTTTTCGCCCTGCGATGTCTTTGTGATTAGCATAAGGGTAGATTCTGGGTCGTACCCCGCGTGGGGAGACTCGGCGCCCGGAGTGCGGTGCAGCAAGTAATGCATATACCCAGAACAGTCTGTTCCCGTCGCTGTAGCGACATGCAATGTCAAACACAGCGTTAAAAAGTACTATGTTGATCGCTTGTAACCTGGCACCTGACCTCTTTAACGAGGAAATGTTAGACGTCCTCATTACGAAGTTCAGTCTTCTAACTATTTGGGTTTTGCATGAAAGAGATGGCCTGAGTTTTCTTTTGATCTTGTAGGGATACGGATTTTTCTCTCCCTCTCTCTCTTTTCAGCTCGTAAAAAGAGATGTTTTAGGCTGGAAATGCCTCGTGGTTTGTAGGTGAGGCTGGCGGCGAAACTGGGATTGACATTAGCATGTCATTGACTATGTGACTAGATCCCACTTGATCCTAGACGATTTGCCCATGGCTTAAGTCGGAGCTCAGCTTCACTTGCCAGCGAGGGTGCCGCGAATAACATATAAAAGGTTGTAGGTAGGTTTCTGTGGGTTTCCCTTTTGCGAGCCAGCTTCTATAAAGTAAGGATCACCACGAGTCTTATCAGCGACTGGTATAAAAGATCAAAGAACAATGGGTACCACTGCAGTTACAGAACAGAGAAGGAGCATTTTGTGGAATGATGTGGAAAATCCGCTTTCCTCAAGCTTTGCTTTTCGAATTTGTGAAGGGAAATATTTTGGGTTATTTTACCTTGTAAGAGTTTTTCTTCGATTTTAGACTACAGATATATCGTAATGCAATAAACGAAACGGGCGCATAAAATACCGTGAAACAATACACCTTGGTTTTGTAGGTAGAGAGATAAATTTGTCAACATTAACATGTATTGTTATTTACACTAGTTTTGGTTGAAGCTATAGATTTTGGAAGGATTACGGGTTAAGGGGCTTGACTGGGAAATAGGATTCGATCCGAACGAATTAGAACACATGGCAATAAACCAAAACATGGAGTAACCCAAAACAAAATAATTCAGCAATAAGTTGATGAATAAAGACAGCAAAGTTCGACGGCTTTCTTTTCGAAAGTGAAGGAGAGAAATTCGACCGCCATTATCTGTACGACATTTGCACCATTGCACTTTAGGCCCGGGCTCTTTTTAGTAATAAATTTTCTATACATTTTTTTACCACAGCTGGAATGATATCATCTGATAGATAGAAGAAGAAAAAATACTACCCATCATATCGTCTCACACCAAGATATGTACACTGAATAAGCAAAAGAAAGAAGACACAAAGCAAAATTTACTTTTCCGAGTGCAAAGGTTCGGCTTTGGGAGCAGAAGATAAAATCTAAAAAATAATCAGGGCAATTCAAGTCGTGCGACACAGAAAAAAAATGGCTCATTTAGGTAAGGAATGAATCATTCATTCCGCTGCAGAGAGACGAAATAGTTAACTTATTGCATGTTACACTTGCTTCAAGAAATGTCCGCGGGCATGGGGAGCAGAGCCTATTTTCCCTTTCCCCTCTGCACCCTAATGTCTTCTTTTGGAAATTAGGTGTGGAAATTTTATAAGGGATTAAACTGGTTGGCAGGGCAACTCAACTGGAGCTCACAGTCAAAGCTGTCAAAACGTTTGCATAGGACTCAAAATTAAAGAAAAAACCTACCGAAAATGAGATGTGGCACAAGAATTTAAGAGGGCTATAAAGGGAACAGGCTAGGGGGTGGAGGAATAGCTACATTCCAAAAGACCGACTGACGAAGAAAATATACAGATACTTGAGAGAAAGTTTGGATTCGATTCTATCGGAAAGGATTTGTGTCGTTCTTTGGCGCATTGTTAACAGCGTCGGACTTGAACCAACTACCGTGAGTTTGCGATTGTGATTGAGGTTGTGATATGGGATTCATGGCGATATGTTGGGGCAAGGCAGGCCGCGGTGGGGGTACCGTCCGTGATTCTCGTTGTTGCATTTCGTAGCTCGTGTGGCTATTAAAGTCTGCAAAATTGGCGTAGCCGTTCTCTCCGTTACCTTGAACGTAGCCCTGGTCAACGTTGGTTTCCTCGAAGGGAGCGTATTCCGTGGAGTACTTGCCATTATTACCGTTGCTGGACTTGCCGTATTCTAAGTGGTTTTTCTTTTCCTGGGATACTGGTTCTGGGCTGGTAGTGTCTTGGAGAGTATAGGTCTGATACTGTTTCTCCGGAGGATCGGACATGAGAACGTTCGCCTCGTCGTCTTCAAAGGGCTTGTAGTCGTAAATATGACGGAGAAACATGAGTACGGGGCAGTAGAGTAAGTTTGAAACGGCGATTCCTATATTCAAGGCCAAGAATCCGATGGATTCTACCACACCACCGGCGATGATGGGTCCAATAGCGTACGCCATTGAGTAAGAGATATCAGCAATAGCGTAGATGCTTCCGTAGACAGAGACATAGCGGACATCGACCAGGTAACCTAACATTGGCAGAAGCGCGGTGTCAATTAACGCAATACCGAAACAGATACCGCAGATTGGAATCATTAGAACCCAGTAAGACCGCGCGAAAGGGACGATGAGACAACAGAGTCCTTCTAACGCCAGACCGCCTGCGGCCATGGCCCATTGATACTGAGGGTACTGTCGAGCCATTTTGACCGTTAGAATGACGCCTGCAACGTGTGGAACGAATGCAGGGAGCCAAATCATACCTAGTTGCCATTGCTTGACGTCCATGTTGTCCATCATCCAGACCGAGATGGTGGGCTCAAGGAAGGCGAGGGAAACATTGGACATCATGAGTGCCCCGGCACAGACAGCGATGTAAGGGTCCATTAGCAAACGCCAGATTGGGATACCTACAGGTTGTTGGCCTTGGTAATTGCCAGCGTTGTTCATGGCTTCTTTAAGCTGGACCATGCCGTAGGGTTTCATGACTAAGCGCAACATAAACCCGTCCGCCAGACATACGAGGGACAAGACCAAGAATGGGAATTCTTTTCCGGCGAATTCGTACAGCAAACCGCCAAATGGTGGGGCAACAAGACAGCCAAACGAAATGAAAGCCAAAGCGATTCCCAAAGCTTTGGTTCGTTCGCTTTCTTCGGTGAACCGGTCGGCGATCATAGCCAAGCCCGAAGTATCGGCGAACGCGGAACCCACACCCTGAAGAGACCGCGCAAAGAACAATATACCGTAGCTTCGACCACATGCGAAGACAGCAGTGGAGAAGAACATGATGGCCAATCCAATCATCATTGGTAGCTCGTACCCGACGCGGTCAATCAAGGCGCCGGAAAAAGGGTTCACCATCAACTGGACGATGGCTTTGGATGCGAAAAGGACCCCAATGGCGGAATCCTCGTTTTCGTACACTATTACGCCGTTAATTAGGTGAGCAGTCTTGTTCTCGACCACACTGTAGTTGCCGGTCGAGTTGACGTGCCAGCGGTTCGGCTCTGTGACGTACTCGCCACCCTCGACGTGCGTGTCCCAAGATCCAAGTCTTCGCAAGTAATCGGGAATGATTGGTACGATGACCATGTAAAGCATGTTATCCAGTAAGAGTGCGATGGATACGATTACTAGAACCAGCTTTCGTTGCATGTGTGGTTCCTGGACGCGTTGGAAAAAAAGCTCTTTGGCTTCCGCGTATTCCATGTTTAGAATCGGTATACGTGGCATCTTAATTATTTTGTGGGAGAGAAGGTATTCAAGGCAAAAGGAGTTCTGGGGCACGAGATCAAGAAACTGACAAAGTTTATAAAGATCACAAAGGTTTCATCTACTTGATGGCTCGTAGTTTAGTTTTTTTTCGAGTCTTTGAAGAAGAGGGAGTCAAGTTTTGGTAGTCTTCTGTAGGGAGAAAAAGTTGAATTGGGTTAAAGAGGCTTGCGAGTCCTGGAGCAATTCCTTTTAGTTTGCTCGAGAATAAAGATGCTGTTCAACGAATGCAAAGAAGAGGGTGAATTGAAAAGCCTGTTGTAGATACCATGTCGCAGGCTTTTGTTCGCGAACACACGTGAGTCTTCCGGCGCAGAGAGGGGTTAGGCTTGGAGTGGATACTGTAGTGTACAAGCACAAGTTAGATCAAGTAGATGACTCACACACAAGAGTCGAGTGGGGTCTCTGGAGACTTTCACCTTCTTTTGCAATTATCTCTTTGAAAAAAAACTTTGACGTGTGCAGCTTATGTTTAACGGAAGATTTTAGCAGCGACGCTTTACTTCAAGTGGAGCATGAGGTAAGTTAAATGTGGGTCCCAGTTTTTCTTTCTTGAGTTGGAAACGGAAAAAGAAACCAAATCGATGGCTTGTACCTTCGAAGCAATCACCCTAGGTGGCTACGAAATAGTCAACCACGCCCTTGTTAGGCTATATACTTGACGCTTTATGGGTAAGTTGCTCTTATACCTGCTTTTGGTGCCAGGGTTTGTTACTTGGGGTCGTTGGAGGGACACGTTCTTTTTGTCCTATTTTTGGTTCCTTTTTCGTTGGAAGTAGAAAGTTAACCCTAGGACCCTAGAAGTGCCCTTGGCGAAATTTCAGGGTTGCAGTAGGGAGCGACGTTAGGCCCGAGCAGGAAAGCGCGAGATGGGATCGTGACTCAATCCAATTAAGGGAGAGACGATGATCAAGGGAGATCAGGGTCTTTGGTGCACCGCCAAAGCGACTTGTGTCCCTCAACCGCCCAGGTCACAGCAGGTCAGGTCGCAGGGGGAACGGCGAGGAGGATTTCTACGGATTTCTGTCCTTCCTTCCTTATACGGCAACAACAGGAGAGAAAACGAGTGTTGGTTGCACGACACGGGCTTCCAAACCTACGTGTAAAGAGAAAAAAATACGGGAAGAAATAAAATATTGTGACCTTTGGCAATTTTTTTTTTCACATTAGTAGCGTGCACAACAACACTCGTTTCCGTACACCACTCTCAAACCTAACTTAGTGAACGGCGAATCCAACCATTTGAAGGGAAGCTGGTTTGTTTTGTCACGAACTAAAATCAATCCGTTTTCCATTTGGTTACTGCCCGGCTGGTTAATTTATTACTACGGTAATGGAAAAGGACGGGGAAAACGTAGACGAGCGCACCAAGGGGGAAAATGAGGTACATTTTCTATTTAACATCTGCATTTCTATACTTGCAGCTTTTCACCCCTTTGCACATTAAAGTTAGCCTATTATACACCACGCATGCAACAGCTAAATTGAAAAATGGGATTCACTTTAGGCTTTGAAAGAAAGCCGAAAAAAGGGGGTTGCACACGTTAATATAATACACCTGGGCAAAAACACACACAGCAGCACGTTAGGGGTTATATAGAACGCCTAACAAAGACCCATTAGCATCGTTTTGTTGCTCAGGTTATGGGTCCACACCGGATTCGCGTTGCTATGCCAACCAGTAACAAAGGGAAAAACGGGGAAAAATTGACACACGAAACTACAAGCGGAGCACCATTAGTTTGAATGTTTTAAGTAAATATTGGTTTTTAAATTAAGGAAATAGGTGGAACAGAAAACTTATTTGCTAATGGCGTTTTCCAATGGGAACCCTAGTGCTGAACTTTCATCCACTGGGTGGATTTTGCGTTTTCCTTTGGGAATGGCGAGCAAGTTCAGTGACACTGGGCAAATTCCTTTGGGAAAGTGCGGCGAAGGGCAACTTTGGCTGCTCTGACTTTTTCGGCAGTGCTACGGTCCGAGTGCGGTAAAGTAGGCGCCATATATGAAACTTACAGAAAAAAGGGAATTTTTCTTCTTTGAGAGGAAATGTCCTCCTTAATTCTAGTAGTGACAGTGTCAGTGATGAAATGGTGGCTTTGCTACTTGCATATTATCCCATTCCCAGGCCAAAAATATGGAAAAAGACGTAGAACTAGAAGCGGAAGCAGCCATATGTTTACAAACAAGCAGGAAAACAGGAGGACGGTTACACTGCCTTTTGGCACTGGCTGGGGCGACAGAGAGGTCACAGAGGCGAAAACTCGGAAACTGGGGCAGCACTAAAAATGCACTCAGTGTTCCCAAAGGAAAACGCCATAAGCCGCGGGATTCGTGTGCACTGCATTCGTGTTGGGAAACTGTTCCTGTGTCCTGCTTGCGTTTGCCCGTAGGCCTGTCTTTTTGGAAGTATACATGAAGATGTATACCTGATTCTGAGGCTTAGGCGGAAATGATGATCGAGCGCGACAATAACTTATTTAGGGTAATAGCAGCTTTCACATTTCAGTTCCTATTTGGAAGACAGCGTTCCGTGTTCTTAAGTTAGCTTTCAAGTAAATCTTTTGGGTGAAAAACCAAGTCCTAATCAACCCACGTTCTCTCTTTAATAAAGCTGGCTCTTTTCAGTTCTTGTTTTTCTTTGAATTGTTTTGGAAAAAAAGAGAGTGGATAAAAACTGGTTAAATTGCCGGAATAAAGTTGTTGTTTTTTTTCCGATACTCGTTGTGTTGTCAGTAACGAACCTAGTGGGTGTGCTGCGTGGAGGATGTGCAGTGGCCACAGTGCTGCGTTTTTTGGCTGGGGTTTTTACAACGGTTTGGGAAATTCGAGAGATGTGAGGGGGGAAGACAGTTTTTGCATCAGATGGAGGGCATCCCGTGGGAACACTACCTCCTGACGCTCTTTGCCCTTGTGTTTCCATCTTCTCCTAAACTGCACTATCCTAACGGAGTCCTCTTTATCAAAAGATGATATTTCGCGGTGGGGCAGCGACTGTGTTCACAGAAAGGGCACACATGCGGAGTCGAGCGGTGTATTCGAGTCGAACGAGGGGAAACCGCGGAATTTCTGGCTGAACTGCCGAGCCGTGTAACAGGCTTCCCACGTATTTTGTCAACACAAACAACGTACACACACAGATGATATATATACACACAAAGCTCATTGCTGAGACCCTGCCCCTGCTGAGACTCCCTTCCTTCGTGTGTACGTCTCTACCAATCCTTCCGTAGTGATGCGGTACGTGATAATAAGGAGAGTATAGGAAAACGAGAACACGAAATATCTATCCCTCGTCGTGGTTGTTTCTCGAATTGCTTAGTCAGGAGTGAACGTTAATGAGCTTATTAAGGAACTGTGATTGTTATGTTCCTGTCTATTTCTTCCTGTTTTTTCACCAGTTCTCCTTTATTTGCCGTATGTGTCTTTTATTTTTGGAAGCCTAACCTAAACTAAAAGCTACCCAGGTTCATTGTTTTGCTGTAGCAAAATAGACTTGGTTTTCTGGGTTGCAATTTTGCATTTCTGCAGCCACAGGACAAGACATTTACTCCATAGCTTCTGTTTTAATAGGGTTTGTTTTTTAGTCAGACAGTTGAACGACGGCAGCTCCGTCAGCTTATTCTCGAAGTCGATAACGACACAGGACTCAAAAGGGAATTGAATTAAATGAATAAGCGTACCAGCTACGTGGCAATCTTGTACGTCATGATACGGGGTTCCATTACTTCAACGGACAAATGTAAAGGAGTAAGAGGTTATTCCTTTCCATTGGTGTACTTTTAAAAGCTGGGGGTTTTTGTGCGTGTTATAAGCTGGGCTAGAGCAGTACTGGTATATCCACCGACGCCCTTGTATTCTAGTGAAGTATCGGTCAGGGTAAAGTACCTTTACCTTTTGGGTCATCGATTTTCGAGCCCCTTTTGTCTGCTGCGTGGAGGCACAGTCTGGAAGGTTTCTGTCAACGCTCAGAAAAGATATTTTGTTTGTGCTTGGAAGTGTACTAATGATTTTGTTGTGGGTCATTACAAGATGGACCTTGTCACGTGTTTTCATAGGTAAAGTCATTATGGACAGAGGTATTACAAAGTAAATATGACAGCTTATCAAGGGACACAGCAGGAGTTTTGGGATTGGGATTAGGATTTTGCCTGATGTTGATGACGGTGAGCGGAAATGGCTTGAATGCCTGGTTCTTGGGAGAGAAAAATGTGAGCTACAGTATTTGGAGCGAGTACGTTCGATCGATAGTGTATAAGGCAGGGGTGGCTGAGGCTGACCTGGTGGTGGTAGACCTAGATAGACCCTCCTGCGTAAGTATAGCACACCACTGCGTGCCTACAAATCCCTTCTGCTTCCCCTTCTGACATGCACCTTTATGCCCGGACCCTGGTAGTACGTGGCACTTGTGCTTTATGTCCTACCTGTGTACATTACTGCCATTAATGTATACCTGCCTGAGTTGCTTATACTGCAGTCGATCGAACACGGAGGGGCACAAAAAGAAGCACGTCTCATGGCAAATGCATGACGCTGTCCTATGGCAAATGGATAACCTCTCGCAATTCAGGTTGACGTCAACTGAAACGTGTTCAAGTATTAAGGAGGGCTTATGTTCCCTTTTTATTAATAATGGATCGTGGATTAGAGAGGGAAGACTGCAACGGAGGCGGAGATGGATGACCTGACTTAAACTCACTAGGAGGGACTTTTGTCGCTTACTAGTCCTATCTTTATGAAACTAGACAGTTTTGTTCAATCTTACTGGTTTCAAACGGAATTACCCTCCTTTACCTATTTCCATGTCAAATTCATTTTAAAGAAATACTTTTACCTCTGGTAGTCTCTTGACTGGCTTGTGAACCCTGGATAGATCGTAATGTCGAATATTTGCACGCAAACTTGAGTGTTCTGTAGAATTTCATTCACCTCACTCTGAAGACGAAAAAAAGACACCAGGTTAAGTTTCCAGAAAAAATCCGGCTGCGAAACCAGCGGCAGCCAAAGGTGTTACGGGCCCAGAAGAGAAGGAGAAATAGCGGAGTTTATGGAGCAAGGGCGAAAGGGGGAGCTCCAGCAGCAACGTAGAGGTTCAGGAGCACGCTCCGTGGGAAAAGCCATGGACGACCGGTACCTGCAACGAGCTGCAAGTCTGGATCGGACGGAGTTTCTTCCACCGGCGCAGTATAACTCCGCGCTTCGATTGGCTGAAGGCGAACGTGACGTTCTAAGACGACGGCTATTGATTCGCTAGCCGGGCTTGCATTATGGACTCCGGAAAAGGTGATGTACTCGCCGAGGACCCGTTATGCTTGTCTGCTTCGTCCCACACTCCACCGCTTACATACTTCAATTAATGAGCCCCGACCTTTCCCATTTGAACAAGCGGAGCAGAAATTGGTACCGACTCTACCCCTGTACAGTAAAACAGCTATTACCGTGCTGCGTAAGTGTTTCTATCTGAGGTCATTTTGCATTTTGCAACGTACTGCAGGATAGTGTTACGCAAGAAACTTCGGTATGGCCCCAGGGAATCCCAGAAAGTCTTCAATGTTTCTACTGATGGAAAAAAACCTCTTGTGTAGGAGTTGGGAGGACGGTTTTCGCGTGGGTGTTTAGTATTTATTTTACTCTTGGGTCTGCCACTCGATTTAGGAGCTAGATAGGCGGAATTTCTTATGGTCCACAATAAGAAAAGGATGCGGTCCTAAGGCTTGTCGTAAAAGATAAAGATAGAGGAAAAGGTCAAAGGCGTGCACTTCTCATTGGGGCCCTTCGGATACAAAAAAAAGAAAGAAAAACTACTCGTCAGCACCGATGGCGATTTAGGATTTTCCTATGTCCACTTAGCTACGTTTTAGCTCATCTTGCACGGAAACGTAATTCGTTATTCCTGAAAAATGACTCATTCAAGAAAGCTATCTAAGGAATTCCGGTGATGCTTTCATCCCTAGAAAACGTCGAAACCTTGCTGCTATCTTTTGGGAATACATTGATAAGTCACGGAAGTGTCTAAAACACGTTTAGAGAATAAGAAAAATACGCTTGAGAAGGGGAAAGATTGTTCTTTTGGTACGTGGATTCCGGAGGATTCCCGCTGGTGGGTTCTTGTAGTATAGCATTTTAAGGTGATTGCTGGGACAAAGTATTGATTCTTTCCACCTAGCCGGAACAACATCGAACTCATTTTTCTTTTTTTCGATTGCTTCGGAGGCGTGTATGTTAACATTTGTTCGTGTTATGAATGGCGACGTTGTGAGGCAGGCGTTTCGTTTTTTTTGGGGGGGAGCAAGGGGTGACTATTGCGGGGAGATGGGGTGTTCAAGGTGACACAACGGTGGCACTGCACAAGTTGGTTTTCGAGAGCCCGAGGGTTAGTTTTTTTCTCCTCGTTTTGCCACCATTGAATTGAAAATTGTTGACGTAAGACTGCATTAGGGGGTAGATGGGGGTTGGGGTCAACTATTCAGGTCTTTCAATTTTCATGGCATGTAGCATATAAGGGCAAATGAGGAGAAAAAGAGAGTGATGACAAAGATTTTCAACCCCAGTTTGTCCCGAGAAGCTTCTCACCCTTCGCACTTCTATTGTTGGGTTGCAGCCATTCTTTGTCTCTTTTATAGTAAGCAGACTTGATTAGTAATGGTCCTAACACATGGACCTCATTAGGAAATTTGGTCCTCTGCCATGAGGCTGAAACTTGGCGACGCTTGCTACCACCAGAAGGACAGGGTAGCCAAGCTTTTGCTAGTTTCTAGACTTGGGTCGTGTTCTTCATAATTGACCTAAGACATTAGGCATTGCTGCCTTAAAGGGTTAAGGTTCTTTTCTTTTTCGGAGTCACAGGCAGGAATGTTTAAAAATATCCAAGTATTCACATCATAGAGAAGTAGGACAGGTTTATAAGGCACGTAGCAGGCTATTTCTAGACTGCATCAAGTCTTGTGTGTATACAGTATCCATTAAGTTTTGTTTGCCCAACTAATATACTCCCTTGGTTTGCTCTTCCATTCCACGGCACTTCACCCTTCGCAGGGGCGTAGGACTCTCGGGTCCGTTGTTAGACTTGCCCCCATGTGAGTACTCGGAAAAGAAGGAGGTGGAACGGATACTACCCTTGAGGAAACAATCCAGATGTACGAGGAAAAATTCGATAGCTACGTTGGGGATAAGCTGTCCGGTCTCTATCCGTGCATCTCATTTTTCTTTACAAATTTCATTTGGTGACCTGAAGGCTTACGGAGCTTTCTCTTTCGTTTTAGCTTAGGTGTTATGCCAGTATGTCCAATGTTTTGTTTGAAATTTTGTTAGCATCGCTTTTAAACATCCACTTTCAACTTGTATTATTAACAACGCTGTATTAAGTATTCAGGAACCCATTTATGAAGTTTCTTCTTCTAATTTACAAGTAATACGTTTCAGATCATTCTATTTTTTTCAACAAAACATCAGGAATAAAAATCCGAATTTCGAGAGTCAAAATTTGGAACATAACTTTATAACTTTATGCCAGCTTTTGTTTAACTACGAAGCTGTTTTGAAGTCCATTCTAAGAAATATTTCCTGCAGTAATATACCTTCATTTTGTTTTAGAATTTCGATTGCAATTTAATAACTTATGGACTCATAATGGAGAATTTAGCATTTATTGCAATGATATTCATAATTTCATACATAGAAAAATATATTATCTCGTGGAAAATGTGATGTTCTTTTTCCGTTGAGCCGTTTTTGCTGAGCTGCGACTGTTCAACGCAGATTTTTTAACGTCCGTATCCACTGGAAACTGGGGCAGATGGTGCAGGGCGAGGGGCACTGTAGGTTGGTACAGGGACGCTGTAAGAGGATGAGGCTTGCGCCTTAGGGGCACCATAGCTCTGGCTAGGTCTGGGAGCAGGGGCCGAGGAATATCCACCAGAAGGTCTGGGAGCTGGCTTCGAATAAGAAGATCCACCACCATAAGACGCGGCGCTAGAGTGACCGCCACTGGATTGACCACTGTGACCTCCGGCTTGGCTGGACTGGCCACCGTAGCCTCCAGCTTGGCTAGATTGACCACCATAACCTCCGGCCTGGCTGGATTGACCTCCGTGACCTCCGGCTTGGCTGGATTGACCACCGTAACCTCCGGCTTGGCTGGATTGACCTCCGTATGCTCCGGCTTGGCTGGATTGACCACCATAACCTCCGGCTTGGCTGGATTGACCACCGTAGCCTCCAGCTTGGCTAGATTGACCACCATAACCTCCGGCTTGGCTGGATTGACCTCCGTATGCACCGGCTTGGCTGGATTGACCACCGTGACCTCCGGCTTGGCTGGCCTGGCCACCATAACCTCCGGCTTGGTTAGATTGACCACCATAACCTCCGGCTTGGCTGGATTGACCACCGTGACCTCCAGCTTGGCTGGATTGACCACCGTATGCTCCGGCTTGGCTTGATTGACCACCATAACCTCCGGCTTGGCTGGACTGGCCACCATAACCTCCGGCTTGGCTGGCTTGACCACCATAACCTCCGGCTTGGCTGGATTGACCACCGTAATTAGAAGCAGCAGAATTGGAAGAAGCGGGAGCGGACGCATACCCACTTGCTGGCACAGATGCCTGAGATGACCCGTAACCGGAAGATTGCTGAATGCCACCATAGTTAGCAGACTGGTGTGCGGGGGCTGAGACTTGAGCCGAACCACCATAGCTAGGTTGAGGAGATTGGGCAGGAGCCGAATAGCTAGGTTGAGGAGCTATAGCGGGAGCACCATAGCTTTGTTGAGGAGCAGGGGCCGAATAGCTTTGTTGAGGAGCAGGGGCAGAATAGCTTTGTTGAGGAGCTGGAGCAGGGGCCGAATAGCTTTGTTGAGGAGCTGGAGCAGGGGCCGAATAGCTTTGTTGAGGAGCAGGGGCAGAATAGCTTTGTTGAGGAGCTGGAGCTGGAGCTGAATAGCTTTGTTGAGGAGCTGGAGCTGAATAGCTTTGTTGAGGAGCTGGAGCTGAATAGCTTTGTTGAGGAGCTGGAGCAGGGGCCGAATAGCTTTGTTGAGGAGCTGGGGCCGAATAGCTTTGTTGAGGAGCTGGAACCGAATAGCTTTGTTGAGGAGCTGGAGCGGGAGCACCATAGCTAGGCTGAGAAGTTGGGGCGGGGGCATAGCTGGGCTGGGGAGCTGGAGCTGGGGCCGCATAGCTTTGTTGAGGAGCTGGAGCAGGTGCCGAATAGCTTTGTTGAGGAGCTGGAGCAGGGGCTGAATAGCTTTGTTGAGGAGCTGGAGCAGGGGCCGAATAGCTTTGTTGAGGAGCTGGAGCTGGGGCTGAATAGCTTTGTTGAGGAGCTGGAGCGGGAGCACCATAGCTAGGCTGAGAAGTTGGGGCAGGGGCATAGCTGGGCTGAGGAGCGGGAGCGGAAGAACCATAGTTAGGTTGAGGAGTTGGAGCAGGAGCCGAATAGCTTACTTGCGGAGCGGGAGCGGGAGCACTATAGCTAGGCTGAGAAGAAGAAGCACCATAGCCGGACGCTTGCTGAATTGGAGCAGAAGCCGACCAGGATGACGATTGAGATCCAGCGTAAGATTGTTGGGCTTGTGCTGGAGCGGAAGCACCATAGCCAGCAGACTGCTGCACTGGAGCTAGTGCAGGAGCGCTGTGGTGTTGTTGCGATGCTGGGCCATCATAACTTTGGGCTTGTTGGACCGGAGCACTGTAACTAGCAGCTTGTTGGACCGGCGCGGAGGGAGCACCGTAGCCAGACGACTGCTGAACAGCAGGAGGGGGTACTCCGTACGTTGGTTGAGGCTGTGGTTTAATACTTGGGGCTGCATAAGATGATTGTTGTTGCTGGCCACCATATCCTCCTTCAGCAGCAGGGGCTGGCGCTGGTGCAGACCAAATAGCTTGGCTGACCGATACTTGCTCATTTCCATATGACGAAGCCTGACCTACGCTTTGAGCGACTTGACCTTGGCCGCCTCCGTATGATGTACTTGTAACTGCTGCTGCTGAGCCACCGTAGCCGCCACCTTGAGCTCCACCGTGTCCGCCTTGCCCATGACCATGTCCATCCGCTAGAAAATTATAATTTTGTAGGCAAAAAAAATAGACCGTTTTCTTAAAGCAATAGTCGAAAACGAACTTACGTCGGGGAGCAGCAAAAACGGATCCAAGCAAGACGCACAGCACTAACGAGATCTACAAAGTGTTAGATAATTAAGTAACGCATTCCATGGGAAGTAATGTCGGCTTTAGGGGTGAAAATCACTTACGGAGCGCCGAGAAGCCATATTTTTTTAAAGATGTCTTTGTAAGCTAAGACTGCCACGCACTCAATGGAAAGCCGGTATGGGAACTTGTGCTGTGAAGATGGGATCCGAATCACTGAATGTTCTTTCGCTTCTAGCAGAGGATCTTATATAGGTGAGACAATACAGGTATGAAGCCGAAGAGAGAGTTGTACGTGTGGAATGGGAGGATCCTCCGCCTCTGGGGCATGAACAGGGGTCTTCGTCAACCTATATGATATTACATAGGGCACACATGCCTTGGTCTTTTACCTATCGTGTTTCCCCCTTAAGACATATGTTAGCATTAAAAGTCCCCTTGCAGAGAAAGTCGCTTACTGTTCTTCACTTGCATTTTCTTTACTAATGAGAAAGTCAAATTCTACATACTGCACAGCATCCAGAGAGCTGAGTTGGTGTATTCATAGTGACAGCTTACTAAATTCTTGGAAATTAGGAGAAACTACGTAGCTTCTCCAAATTTGGAGTACATTATATTCGCTGAAGTCCGCTTTCAAATAATCACAAGGAAATATTCGCCTATTCAAAAGTTGTGTAGCCCTTGATGCTCTTAGAACAGGTTTAGTCAGCGTGCCCCTCTGAAGAAGGTCTTGTTAACCACGCATTAAGGTGTAGCAGTATCGATATTACGAAATCCAAAGGCTATACTTGAAAGACCTGAAAGGACGTGGCGGTAGACTTGCCAGAGTTAAACAGGTTGGAGTTGAAAGTTATTATTGCCCAATAGTGAACTCCAGGAATACAGTGCTGATGCTGGCATCTTTCACTTGTCCCCCTCCCCCTTGGCCCCAAGTGGGTCAAGGAAACGTCTGCCAGGACAGTAATGTTCATTTCTGCTGATCCCCGAATCTTCAGGCAGCAAGGTTTCTTATCGGTCGTAAACAGATTTAGAAACACCAGTATGCATGTCTGAGTGGTTTCGACGGAACGTTGCGAACATCGAGGTTACAACCCAAACCGCTGCTTCATTCCTTGCATAGCTTTGCTCTGTACCCCTATAATGAAATTGCGCATTGTGTAAACAGAAACTTTCACTCCCATAATAGTCGCGCATTGTCATCTCATGTTCTCTCTTATAGATTTTGTTTAAGTAAAAAGGCGTTTGAATGATTGAAACTTGCACTCAGAGCTTTTCTTATACAATTAGAACGTCAGCATACAATTTGACCTTACATACCTTATTTTCCACTGCCGCAATCTGAGCAGGGAGAGAGCAATCTTGTTAAGGGAATTGAGCACCCTTCGTTTGCACTTTAATATGCAAGAACTCCGCATGAACCAACAAATCTATCCAGCATTAATCACATTTATGGAGAAAGCAGTCAAGATGTAAACATACGCCCTTCCTCCTTACCCACCCAATGTGCCTTAGCGCCCCTCTTTGTATTGTAGTTAAACGTCAAGTCAGTTAATGTTATTGCTTGTTTTTGTTTTTAATCTTGTGCCATTATAAGGACAGAAGCCAGCAATAGACGTAAGCCTACGTGGCCTACTTCAAATAAAAAATTAGTACGCCAGCTAAAGATGATTTGTTTAGGTCCGAAAGTAATGACTCGCTATCCAGTGCCGTCAACGGATAAATAACGTTGCAAACCAGGAAAAAGCGTGGCGTTTCCTTCCGACTCTCTTTCTGGTAGGCTTACTTTCACTTTGGCTGCAGTCCTCATCTAAAGAGAACATCATTGGAGCATCTTCCCCTCGGAGCTGCAACGTCCAATCCGACCTTTTATCTTCACCAGAACGCGTTAGCTGCTTTTTACCTGTTTTGAAATTTACAACTTTGCCCTTTCTCAATCTCCAGCGATGTAAGCTTTCCAGATAAAGGAAAGCTTCGCCTTTTCGTTGCATGACTTCAGCTTGACCGGAGCTTCCAACTTTTAAATAGAAATTGTATTACCCTTACATATCCTCTTTAAAGACTTTTAAGTAGAAAAAATCCTTGACATACATACCTTGTTGATCTTTATTTTTTACATCAAGTGAGGCCTGCAGGGACAGAAGAAATTAAGGAAGCAGAAGTATCTTTTTCTTACACTTGGGTGCGTTACCGAGTCTGTTAGCCTGACTGACCATTCCCATGCTTTACTTGCTGGCAAGCCCCAACCCAAAAGCTTCTTTGTATATGAACACTCTCCGAGAAAGGGAAACGGATGATTCGATATATAGGAAACGAAGTGTAGGTTACCACTGCGTAAACGTACTGTACGAGGAGCTTCATTGGAGAAGAGAGAAATAGAATCAAGTAGACAAGTTCCTTTGACTTTGACTGAACATATCGCACTAATTCGCTTAGAGAAAGCGACACAATTTCTTCCGCAACCGAGTGACCGCACCCGGGTATTACCCTGTGATGATCGGATGTTCTCCAAGGCAGAAAAAGCATGGTTTCCATGCGTGAGAAGTTTTTACTTGCCTGTAGAATAGAAAAACGTCCTCAACAGAATGGATGTATGGAGTCTTTTCGAAATTACGAGTTTTAGAAGGGTTAAGTAATGAAATGAACCAAACCACGAACTCTTGCTGGGTATGTCGCATAAAAGATGCGTAAAGAGAAAACTGCTGGCTCATCCTGCAAACGAAGATCTTTTATTAATTTTTTAAGGTCGCTTAAAAAGCGGCGTCCTTAGTTGGTACACAGAGGATTTGAAAGAAATAGAAAGACAGCGACAGAAGAGTTCCTCAGGACTTTGGGAATTTTTGGGCTCGTAACGCTAAAATAAAGTGAAAGTAGTGAGTGGTGGTCGTAAGCTGTCTTATACTAACCGTTAGCTCACCTTTGTTGTCTTCATGAATCCAACTCGTGCATCTGTCTGGGGCTCCGGTATATAGATTGCTTTCCCGGTTAGTTATTTTGAAACAGAAAGTTAGACAATTAGGGCAAAGATCGGACAAAGTCGTGTGATCCGTTTTGCTTGCTTTGTTTTTATGGATTATTTTTATTTGGTTCCCACTGTAATTTCCGTTCAACAAATATAGGTTATCATGCAGATCGTACATTAAGGATATCTCGCTTCGTGCAGCTACACATCGGTGGACTTCGTTTTAGTTGGGAGCAGTCCAGTGCAACTTGGATCTAATTTTACGAATACTTTTCTCAAATACTGTGGAAGAAAATATTGATAATGAATAAAATATAGATTGGTTTCGGTATATTGAAGTTCTAAAAATATGTGTATGATCTGCAAAAAGATCTGCAATAAGATCTGCTATAAAAGATACGCCCTGGACAAGTTTTGCGCGACATAAATACGTGGGAGTTGTTTTATTTAAGCTATAGCTACGTTTTCCGTTTTCTCCCTGGCCAATTTCTTTTTAAGAACTAAGGAACTACGTAGTCATCTTCCTTGTCGTGTGTTAAGAATTGTGCTCCTATTCGCGCACTTTCTCTTCCTTGGATTATGACCGGAGCCGTAACGTGGCGAAGTTAGCACTTTATATAAATTTGAAGATGGCTTCGTGACCTTAATATCCATGATTTTTATGGTTCCTCTGAAGGCTAACTAACATAAAGGACAGGCGTAAGAATCAGAAATAGGGACCCTTTGTTCGGTGACAGTGAAAGGCAGAAAAAGTAGTGGCTAGAAGCAGAGGGCCTTGATGCGACCGTTGTGCTATGGTTTCTTGGTTCGTTGCGAAACCCGTGGAGCTCTTACTCTCGTTATTCCTCATCCGTGGCTTCTACCTGCTATATCCTAAGAAAAGCGGAATCACACGGCTTTCTCAGCGACTATTGCCACTGCTTTATTGGGGCCCAAACCTTCACTTTGTTACCTTGTGCCCTTCACTTGTATTTAACGGAGAACGCGTATACTAAGGTTGTCCGATACGCTTTTCTGTTATGCCGGTTATTTGTATTCTTGAGGTCATGAAATCACTACAGAGCGAAGAGAATTTCGTAACTGACTCGTCCTTTCGAATTACCTAGTTTAGGTAGCCCATATTGTTTCAGAGATTACCTTCGAAATTTGCCATTTGTATCGAACACGGATTGGAGCTCGTAAGTTGTGCATTTGTAGTACACTTCTCGGTCTTATATCAAGGGAAACGTGGCGTTGTGTTGTAACGTGAGATAGGGATCTGGGTCATTCATGTAGTGTGCGTGCTATTAACATCTTGAAGTCTTATTTTAATGTCATCGCCAACAAACAAACCAAAGTCCTTTTGCATCTACCTTACTATAAGTTTGAAGCCTGGTGCACACTGGAGTGTCGTTTATGTCAACATACACAACATACGACATGTAAACAAATACAACATAGTAAACAAACCAGAAAATTTCGGCATAAAGCCGACATAAGCACTCTGACATACGAGTTGAGCACTGCTCAACTTTTGGCACACAGGCACAACTGACATACGCCTTTCCACCAATCACAGATAAGGTTATTGTATACTAGTCGTATGTTGTGTATGTTGACATAAACGACACTCCAGTGTGCACCAGGCTTAACAGTTTTCTTTGTTCTTTCGGGGTCCAAGCAATCAAGTATACCAGGAGTACAGAAGTACACAAGTGGCAATTAAGTCTGCAATCTTTTTTCTCATATGCGACTCGAGAAAAGAAAAGGCTTGCGTGTAATGTATACTAACAAGCGTTGCAAACTGTGCGTTATGAGATAAGAAAATAAATGAACTTATCGTAATGAACAGCAATTTTTTTTCCATGTTAAATGGAAATCTGATTTTCGTAAAAGGTCCTTTAAGTTTTTCAAGTATACTGCACAACAACAGTGAAGCGTCCCAAGTATTTTTTATACCAAGATCTTCCCTGGGAAAATCCTGTGGAAAGTTCAAACCACGCTTTGTTGGCTCGTATTTTGGCTCCTTACGCTGAAACTACTTGCAGGGAAAGAAGGGTTTCATTGCGTTTGGTTTTGCGCATTTCCCTCCGAGCAAAAGTAGGTCATTGGGCGCGTAAATGCGTAGGTAAGTAGTTTCTATAGGTATTCCCCGTTTAGTATACCTTTGTTATTGTTAATCTTTTAAGTGAAAGCGGGATATTTACGTGAACTTGGGCTAACCATTAAAAACTTGGAAACAGGGTCTTTCACATCGATCCGAACTATACGAGCTTTCGGATGCAAAAATTATCCTAAACGCTTTCATTGCGTCTATTGCGACAAACAGAAAAGGAAACGTCGCGATACGCTTTCTCTAATCAGCGACTTTCGGATTGCCATCTGTATTCGAAACCAAAAAAAGTCAACAAATTAGTGAAGAAAACCATTTAAGCGGTCGTTAAAGTTCTTCGCTTTGTTTTGTTTTGCTTATATGTCTTCTTTCCGGAATTCTAATGACCAGCGATTTAGTCCAACCGAGGGAATAAGCGCGGGCAATCTTCCCTTTTGTTTTTCTGCGTGGTTTCCTGGTTTGTGAGCTGCACTAGTTAACAGTTTTTAGTTGGAGAGCATATACTCCGTGCATATTCGTTTCAAGTGGGCAGTATTGATGAGGCAGTGCTATACTTGTAACGTTGTTACGTTGAAGAGACCTTAGGGCGGTACACCTGTGTTGATGATGGGAGACCATGCCAAGTATTGACTGGGACAAAGACGCTTGCGCCCCTGTTGGTAAACATAAAATAGGGAAAGAACACAAGGGGATGGAAAAAAAACTTCGTTTTTAGGGTTGGCCTTTAAGGCTATCGTAGCCTGCTATTCTCCCAGGTCTTACAATAAAAATCTTGGCTCGATCCGTACTCCACGGAAGGTTATGGGGTCACGCCAACTATCGAGTTCGCGTGCTGGTCGGTCTCTACTTTTGACGTCAAAGACCATTGGCGAGCTCCCTTCTCTCGGGGAATTTTTGAAGATTATTTGATCCGGAATGCTCCGGATCATTTTTGAAAGGAAATAGGTTTCACCCAACAAACAAGGACGTTCTATTTGGTGTACGATACGCGATCTGAAAGCTGTGAAATCACAAGTTGTCTGGCCTCATAGTACCGTTTTTGCCTCGACGTTTTCTCCAAAAAATGAATTCCATGGGAAATAATTATAGCTACTTGTAGTCGTCGTCCAACGTCTCCTTCAAGGGGCCTCTCGGAATTGCGAAGGTTTGGTAATTTTTGTTTCATCCTCGTTCGAAGCAAAACATCATTCAGGAAACAGCTCTTGCTAGCAAAGGTTCATTGTATTGTATTTTTGTAACTTCTCTATTTTTTGCTGAAGCAAGTATACAAATTGAAATGTCCTCAGCAATTTACCATGCAAAAATAATAATAAACTAACCTTCCCCATGCATTCAGTCTAACTAACTTTCTATTGTAGTAGAGCTCAACGTAACATGGAATAGAACTGAAATATCGCTGTTGTACTTATGTGTCTGTCTGGCGCTGTCTCAAAGTTTCCCCGTTAGAGGAATTATAATATAGCATTGATAGACCGGGGACGATGAGTCATTTGCATGATAGGCCGTAGTTTGGGTTGGGATACTTGTCACACAGCCAGTCAGCACTTCACAAAAACCTTACCTTCAAAACAATCGAGAAGTCGTTACTCTAGCTAATTTTATTACAAGATTTGCGATGTGTGGAACTTGGGATGACTTCCGTATGAAATAACCATGGCCGTGAGGAAATTACAGTCTTGCATCACACCGTTTTTGTATAAATAAAACATTGAGAGCTATTATATAATATTAATTACGCTTTTTCCTTACCGTGAAGTGTAGTGTTCGCGCGCTAACTAGATAACGTATCAACTTTCACTATGCAACCCAAGCTGCGACATTCGTAACGCTTTGCACTCCAAGTAGTGAGTTGATGATGTCCCGTGAAGGTAAGTTTTCTCTTCCTGGTATACCTGAATTACGCCATTGTTAGTTTGCTCCCTCATTATGTTAGTCGAATTGGAAGATTTTAGATAGCTATTCTTAAACTTAACCGTGAGACACTGCTAATCTTCACGCGAACCAAGATAGAAGTGCGAAGAATTTTATCTCGGTTCGACAACTATAGCTAAGCACACAAACGTACGTTGCAGGAAGTACGAATCTGACCCATATTTGCAACTTGACTCACTAGAAAAATGAAACAGATAGCTTTTCCTGCTTGCTCCGGGGAATTAATCTCTTTCTTTTTCTTTAACATTGGTGGAATTACCTAGTAGAAACTTAGCAAAAGTTACCTATCTAGAAAAAAAGAAATGCAATGGGAGTTATGGAAGGAGTTAAAAAGTGGGGGAAGTGGTCAGCACGAAACAGGTCCAGCAACCTTTCTCTGGGCAGGTTTGGTCTGTTGATGACCACGATTACATACGCCGATGCCTCCCGGAGCGAATTTAAGCCCTTTCTTGTAACTAAAAGCGTCCTGCGTGACAACGTCAAGTGTAACACAGGTACCATCCGTCTTTGAATATGCGCTACTATGTATAACAAAAGCAAAAACTTCCCCCTCTTCCGCACCTTCTTAATTCTTTGACCACAGAACGTTAGGGAAAAAATAGTGCTTCACTTTCTCTCCCACCTCCTCGATCTTCTAACCGTCCAATCCTGTTGGTATAAAAGCAACTTACTGAAAGAGAATATCAAGCCAGAATAGCCCCTGCCATCCACAAGCAAACACTCGCAGAACACATTAAAGTATTTAAGTCCTATTTATATTTCCGTGCAGTTGCGTGAATTCCTAGCCCAGCTTTCTACAATGAAGCTATTCCAGGTTAAATTTCTTTACTCACAGAAAATATTCTCGAATGTAGAGATATATTGCTCATTGTACACTGACTAATTGGGATTATTTCACAGGTAGCATCAGTCCTGGTGCTGTGCATTTTCATTGGACAGAGCTCGGCGGACAAAAGTGTCAAGCGTTCTCGTAAGTTTCTTTTGTAGTCAACAGATAAGGAACAAGTGGTAATCTTTTTTTAATTAACAGCTAGTTATGGAGGCGGAGGGGATAGCTTTGACAGTGGAAGTGTCTACGGCGCCGGAGTAGGTGGAGTTGGTGGAGGGCTCGGCGGGGGTTACGGTGGCGGAGCATCCCATGGTGGAGCCGCACTAGGAAGTAGTTATGCCCCGGCATATGGAAGTGTGGGAGTTGTGGGCGGTCACGGTGGCAAAGGATCTGGTGGTTACGGTGGATCTTCTCTTGGCGGTGGTGGCAACCATGGAGCTATTGGAGGCGGATATGGAAGCGGCGGCCACGGTGGAGCTATCGGAGGGGGTCATGGAGGTATTGGGGGCGGATATGGCGGCGGTCAGGGTGGAGCAATCGGAGGCGGATATGGCGGTGGTCATGGTGGAGCTATTGGAGGTGGCCATGGAGGTATTGGAGGCGGATATGGCGGTGGATCTATCGGCGGTGGCCATGGAGGTATTGGAGGCGGATATGGCGGCGGATCTATCGGCGGTGGCCATGGAGGTATTGGAGGCGGATATGGCGGCGGATCTATCGGCGGTGGTCATGGGGGTATTGGCGGCGGATATGGCGGAAGCGCTAACGGTGGCTCTATTGGCGGCGGATATGGCGGAAGTGCTCACGGTGGCTCTATTGGCGGCGGATATGGCGGTGGATCTATCGGCGGTGGTCATGGAGGTATTGGCGGCGGATATGGCGGAAGCGCTAAGGGTGGCTCTATTGGCGGCGGATATGGCGGCGGATATGGCGGCGGATCTATCGGCGGTGGCCATGGAGGTATTGGAGGCGGATATGGCGGCGGAGCTATCGGCGGTGGTCATGGGGGTATTGGAGGTGGATATGGCGGAAGCGGTCACGGTGGAGCTATCGGGGGCGGTCATGGAGGTGTTAGTGGCGGATATGGAAGCGGCGGTCATGGAGGTATTGGAGGCGGTCACGGGGGTATCGGTGGAGGATATGGCGGCGGCAGTCATGGAGGGTTTGTTCCAGTTAGTGGCGGTACTTATGGTGGTGCATCTTATGCTACCCCTATTTATGGAGCAGCACCCGTTAAACCGGCTTATATTAGTGCAGTCCCCGTTCCTACCTATGCCGCTCCGGTATACGTTGGAGGCGGTTCTTCTTCTGGCTATGGACGCTAAAGGGTATTCTGCAGGCTGGAAACCAATCGAGCCATCTCAACTTGGATCGATTTCAACCAAATCCTTTAATACTCACTGTAACTCATTTTCAAGCGAAGAAAACAATATATTTGAAATACAAATTTAGCTCTTTTATAGTCGCTTATTTAGAAAAAAAATTACGGTTACAAGAATCTTTTTTATTTTCGCACATCAAATATATTCTCTCATTTGTTCGTCGGTAACATTTAAAGTATTTGTATAACGTATAACAACCATCAAACAATGTTACATGACAGTAATTCATAAAAGGATACGCTATGTTACGAGCTATTATTGGCTTCTGTGGGGTAATGGGGTATTATAGAGTGTTGCTTCATTCTTGCTGACTAATGGGTAGCATTGTTTACCGTAATTGGCCATTTTATTCCCATTTGCTCGGGCTTCTTCGTTAATACATTAAGGAGCTGTGCGCTGTTGCTTCTCCAGAGGGCGAGCGAGTCAGAAGAACATTGCTTCTTAGTTTCCCGAGTTTAATCTCTGTGTACACTTAGTAATGTTCAACTAGAATTACCACATGGAAACGTCAAATTTCCCCAGTTATGAGTACGGCAAACATGGATAGGCCGGGAAACATCACATTCAAATTTATGTTTGCGAGGGTTTTGGAGAACGAATTATTGAAAAAGAAAACAGTGTTATTGCCGTTGCAAATGAGACTATGGTATGGGCGGGCCCTTATTAAGCATGAACTGACATGTTCTTGCTTATACGTTAACATCGATAAAGGCTTTCTATTGCTAGAACGCAAAACTATAGCGGGACTAGCAGATGGTTTTATTTCATGGAATGCACCAGGAATCAGAATGTGGTTTGGATCTCGCCTAGTTTCACTTTAGCTGGTGATGTAGTAGCACTGGTCTGCGAGCGTACACTTTGTCGTCGAGGGTTCACAAATGCTGAGGCAGTCGGAGGCACGCTATTTCGACTACTGTTGCTACCTTTACGTTTACTGGACCGAGTCAGGGAACCTTTATTGGTAGCCGCTTCGATATCTTCTTCAGAGTCGCTTCCCAAAGTGAGTGCAGGATTTACGCGGCCATTCATTTCATCAATTGAACAATAAGTTTTGACTTCCAAGTTGCTCATGGCAGTCATTTCGCCTTCTTGTGGCTCACCTACGCGCACTACGTCTTCCGGAATATTGACGACGCATTGCAAAAAGTCGTATTTGGGTGCTAGTTTGCCGGACTCGAAAAGATGGCGCGTTACCATCGAGAAGACAATAATGGCAATCAAGGATATCGCCATGGCGAAAGTACGGAAGGGGAACAGTTGCTCCGTACCATTCCATCCCGGATAGTGGATCAAGGGAGGTAAATGCAGAAGAGGCTCACCACCCGAAATGCGGACAAATAGCCCGAGAATGTATGAAGCTAAACTTCCGTAAGTATTGCAGTGGTGCTTGAAGTGGACCACCATAAGCAATTGTGGAAACAAAATAACGTACACCAAATCCGAGCACAAGTACCTTGATAAACGATTTAAAAGTTTGAAATGGGTTGCTATGTGGAAGTAGGAATTGAGAGAAAAACAAGGAAATCATTTTATCAAGTTATGCATTGTTGAGAGGAGGAGAAAATACCACTACATTCTTCCACCGATAAGAAGAAAAGAATAACTTACCACAAACCATAGATGGTTTGAACGGTTAGAGCCATTATCGTCGCCAAAGTACCGAATACCAAAATTGAGATCCGCATTACCCACACGATTTCGTGTTCAGACGCCTTTTCCCCATGAATTTCATTAGCTCAGTGTATTATTTTTATTAGTGTGGAATTTTTGTGGCATACCTGCTGGCGAAATATAAGCTTGTACACGTTACGGGCAAACATCGAAGAAGCTCCGAACACTGAAGAGTCCGCTGAAGACATGGTAGCAGCCGAGACTGCCCCAAGACCGCAGAACGAGATATACCCAGGTGTTAGGTACTGTAAAACTAAAGGCAACACCATGCGAGCTTGATCTGGTTCTAGTGGATAATTTCCTTGGTAATCGGTTTCATTCCACGCTGCATCAGGACACATACAAAGTTTTCGTGTAGCGAGTAATTAAGTAATAATGCGACAGGTATTAAAGTGTGTGACGATTTCTGTTTTTAAAAGTATGGTACCTGTAGCCTTGGCAACGGCTCCTACGATAACACAAGGAATAGCCATTACGAAGCAACCCACAGCTGCCACGTAAGACAAGATTTGGGCTCCTGATGCTGTTTTGCTGGACAGTACACGTTGAAAGTACGCCTTACATATTTTAAAAGGGAAAAGTGGATTGACGCAATTGAGCAATAATGCGAGTAGTAAAGTCTACAGTCCATTAGTATGGGCTACATTTACCTGCCATGGAATACCGCCGAAAACTAGCAGCATCGCATAGTCAAAGTACTGGCCGTAATAGTCCGGGTCCACGGTACCAATCCAGTCGGTAGTTTGGGGTGATAAGGATCCGACAGCAGGGTGAGTTACAGCAAAAGGAATACTTATCCACTATGTCATGTCTACCATTACTAAATCTGTTCCAACTAAGGGTGGTCTTGAAAGACTTACGAGGCCAATAAAGATGAAAAAGAGTTGAATGACGTCCGTATACGCCACAGAGTAAAGGCCACCGAACAAGGTGTAGAAAATAGCTATGCAAGCAGAGACTATCACGCTCACGGAGACGTCGATATCGATAATGACACTGATGGTGGAACCTGTCCCCATTAACACGGAGAGATGATTAATTTAGCATGCAGAAGGCGGAGCTGGGCGATTTTTAACAAAAAAACAATTTTACCCAGTGCAGCTAAGGTGGCAGCCGACCAAAACACTTCACCAGAGAGAGCAGGGATAAAGAGTAATCCTCCCATTCGCCCACCGAAATTATCTTGCAAGGGATCAAGCATAGTAATGTAGCCCTGTTCTCGCATCTTATTAGCAAACAGGAAGCCACCAAATACGAGCGATAGTGCATAGCCGAATGGTGCTTGACACCAAACAATCCCGCGTCCGTAAATTTCTTCTGCTGTGCCGCAAATATAGCCTCCTCCCACCCAAGTGGCTTATTGTGTAAAGAAACCCAAATGGGGTTTAGTACCTTTCTGCAAAATGAGTCTCAATCCTCTGAATTCTTACCTGTCATGGTAAAAATACCAACGAAAAGGCCGATATTGCGTCCGGCCAGCATCACTTCTTCCTCAGTTTCCGAACCTGCACCAGTACCTTTCTTTCGGCCCGCCCATATTCCCACCAGCAATATGAGCACATAAAAAATAACGACGCCTATCACTCCACCAATGTTAAACATTGTGGCAGATTTTCGTTGACTTCTGTGGGGGAAAAAAATGTTACGATAAAAAGGTGAAAACTTTCCAGACAAATAAGAAAGTCCTTTCTTATTTCGAAAGTCATTCCAGACAAAAAAATCATTCTGAGTTAGTGAAACCCTGCAACGATCGCGGTTTCGTCTTCGTGAATTTTCTGTTAAGAATTATGCCTCACATTACTAGACCACGTAGAATTAAAGCTTTTTGGGGTTATAATGGTCAAGTTAGCCAATGTCGCGTGTCCCATTGCTATGCTCCTGCTATGCAAAGGATTTCCATATTTATTTATTTTCAGTGTGTTTTTTTGTGTTTTTGTAAAGGAATTCTGACTTTAAGAAATTCAAAGCAAGCCACATTAGACTAAAGTCGTGCTAAACTGTAAATAGCTATGCATATATCTTATGTGGAGAATACGCACGCTTATATTGCTTTGGTGGATTAATAAAAAAAAAGTTCTTTCTTGCTTGAAAAAAGGTAGGTTGAACATTTCGTAGGTTGAACGTCCGTCAAGTCCCGTACTTAAGGTCGCAGCGAACCCTTAAGCTCCAAATAGGCTTTAGTTCTTTTTAAATTTGCAGCGAAAGTAAAGGCAACACCGGGCAAAAACAAAATAAGTCCACAGGCTTCTACAAATCGTGTCTCTTCGCAATATGTGTAACACTTACCTTGTCAAGAAGTTTGGCTGTTGCTGCCGCGAGCTCACTGCCACTCAGCTTGTTAAACAAAAATCGCTGCCCTGCTTAATTCCAACTCAGGTGCAGGAGCTTTTTCTAGCTTCAACTGAAATAACTTTGGCGATCAAAGATGGAGTCGCTTTTCTTGTAGGGGAAAACGAATCGTAGTTTTGTTTGTTCGTTTCTTTGGTTCTTAAGAACTGGACAGCAGGGTCGAACTTCTGGACTCAATTAAATATGAAGAAGAAGAATTTCTTTTCGTTTTCTTGATTCTTTTTCTTGAAGTCACGTGATAGTGTTCGCATTCCGTTATAGGACTGTTTTAAAGGGACGGTAAAGTTGGGCAAATTGTAGACAAACAGCAATCTCCCCACCTAAGGGACGTTTTCTGAGACGGTGAATTACGAGTCCGAAACCCCAGGCCGCACATTTGAGGTGACAATGTTATGAATGTGAAACGATCATCTAATCCAAATCACATATGCAACTATAGTCGTTACTATTAGGATGTGGGGTATTTTGAAATACTTGAGAAACTTCGGGTTGAATGAACGCTTTACTATTTTTGGCTGCAAGTAAAAGCAAAAAAAAGAAAGCAAGCGTTATAAGTTTGTTGAAAGCTAAATCAATTTTGAATGGACAAAATAGACAAAACCATTTGGTTTGTGTCTTGTGTCTAATTCATTGTACCAATGAAGTCCAATACCGCTAAAGGTCTCCCGACAGGAATAGGGAAAACCCCCATCAAGGTGCGATGGGTTTGCCTGGTAAAGATTTTTGGTTCATGAAGAGCGAGGACCCCCAACGCCCGGAGGGTATGCACGTACGTACGCACGCTCGGCGTGGCTCATAAAGGTAAAGCCATAGAATGCTACAAAGCAAAGCTTCTCTGACGTCAGGCTCCAAAGCTAGGAGGGCGCACTTTGCGTTGAGGTGCTAGAACCCACCTCCCAGACCCGGCATCGCTCAATAATTCACCTCACCCAAAAGTTGGGTCAACTGTGGTTGACCCAACACTCAAGACCTCGTAACCTTGTAACACTCAAGACCTCGGTTAAGTGAGAAAGGAAAACGTTGACTAACCTGGTGTGCTTTTCAAAGCTGGATTTTTAATTCACAGCACTTCACTTGACGTTTAAACTGAACTGGTTTGCTTGTGTTGCAGTCAAAAACTATTTTTTTATAAGAGAAGAATGGCACAAGAAGTCACAACCAATTAAGAGCTCGTCTATATCCCCTAAAAGTTGAAAAAAGCTTTTATCATATAACGGAAGAAAAATACGTTAGTTTATACCAAGTTAGGACGACAGTCGCCCTCCTCCTGGTCTCTCGTACTTCAAGCGAGGGTTGTCCCCACGCAAAGACGTAGTTGACGCCGACTCGGTCAAAAGCACCAGGCTCGCGCTTGTGCCTGAGACGGCGCATAGGGATATGTTAGTGACCTTCTACATGGAGGGAGAAAAAAAAGCTTACGTAGGAGTTTAGATCGAAACATAAATTCTTTTTTTTGCTGTATTGGTAGATGGTTGATGTAGGAGAGATTCAATCTACTTTTAGACTCACCTCACGTTAAGCTGGTCGGGCAGTCAAAGTGTGCTGGTAACGGGGTAATAACTAATTAGGGCAGAGGTGGGGAAACTGTGCAGACCGGTCTGAGCTTAACGCGATTAGCCTGGGAAGCAGACTGGAAGGAAGGGGTAGGGATGTGGTAAAGAACATTCCGGCTATATGCTAAATATTCGAGCGAACGTAAATGAGGGGTATTCCCCGATCCATGTACTCGTGCGAGACCTTAATGACCTCCATTTTAACAAAAATCTCGCACGTTTCAGTCTAACCCTTCTTTAATGATTAAAATTTTTCGCGTTAAAAATGGTATCGAGTATCACGGAGTAAGGGATACAAAAATAAAGTGGGCGTGGGCCTACTTTATTTGAGCGAGAACTTTGCAATCATGGTATTGTACTTTCATCCTTGAAAGAATGCTAGACCTAGAAAGTAAAAACAATTAATAATCTTAAAAAAAATAATGTAAAGGAACTTGTATTAAATATACAGGAGTCACAAGTATAACAGCAAAATGCTTGTGTCAGTCTAGAACATAATATAACCATGGAACAAGGAAAATTCTTCACTCAAACAGTTCGGAGGTAATTAACATTCCATCACTTAGAGGCCCGTCACTGGCGTGGAATAAATCACTCTCCATTGTACTTTGTGGCAATACCGTCCCAGCTTTCTGAGGCCACGGCCTTGGCAATTCTTCTGGCTCCTCATCGTCCTCCTCTTGATATTCCGTTGTCGTCTCTCGAGTAGACCCAGGAGTAGACGAAAGTCCCACCTTCGTTACTTTCTTGTTACGGTAATCCTCGCCAGATTCATAGAAGCGGTGATTTTCTTGCAGAGGTAAGTCTTGAATTGGATCGAAACCCTCAACAATTTCGGGTTCCGGGGTCGTCGTCGTTGGTCGTCGTAGGAACGTCAGGTTCTTGACTTTTTCATAAGGATATAGTTCGATTTGCACCTGATCACGACTCATGGCCACATCCTCCATTTCATCTAGAAAAAGTTGAAAAACAGAATTTAAATAGCAGTTATTTAAATCATAGAAATTATTTAATAATACCTTCCGAAAAGGACAAATAATCTCTTCGGTTGTCACTACCACCTTGAAAGATTGCCTGGTAGATGTCAGCAGGCGCCAGGCTTCCTATCGCTTGGCTGAAAGCAATTTCCCCTCTTCGGCCCAAGTTGTTCCTAAATGGATAGAAATTTGGAAAAGAGGTCAGTGGACATAATTTAACTTACTTTCTAGTAAATGCTTACCTTTGATTCTGTGGCTTTTTGGCGTACAGGTTCAGGTGGAGAACGATTTGATGCTTATTGTCCTCTATAGGTTCTTCTTCTTCATAGTATTGTGAGTTTAGAGAAGTAGATTGGAACGATGGCTTGAATTGCTGAGGACGAGTTTGAGAACCACTTGCACGGAAAGTATTACGACCTTCCTCAACAGGATACACATCCAGCATCACTGCAAACGTTTTAGGACTGTTACTACCCAGACTGCTGCTGGTGCTAGATGAATAGCGATTACGAGTATTGCTGTTTGACGTGGGTTTCGAATTAGTTTTGAAGACAATGTCATCGTAGTCGTATTTGTTGTGTACCGGACGGGTATTCAGTGAAGAAGAGGACAAAGGTGTTGACGTTGACGAGCCATGACCGATAGTCGTCATGTAACTGATGATATCCTGAATGTTGGAGGCGTCGCGGGGATAATTGTAATTAGCATTGGGAACTCGGGTACGATCCCCGATACGCGACGGACTATTACGGTTGTCCCTGTAGTCCACATTACTCGGACGGAATCGGGGTGGAGGGGCAACATACATAGGTACGGGTCCTCGTTGGCGTTCCTCTTTAAATGGAGAAGATGCTGACGTCATGGGCTTGGTAGGTACATGTTGCAATGGTGGGCGATTTTCGTGGGCATTAGGGCGTCGGATTACACCCCGGTCAGCGGTAAATTTTGGGGTTGGGCTGTACTGAGGAACGGTAAAAGCTGGAACAGGATTAACAGGCAGCCGTTTGTTATTATTGGCATTTGAGAAGGAGAAAGGAGTGTGTTTGTTGTTAGATGGAAATTGCGGGAGATATCCTTGTCGGTTGGAGAAGGTGTTTGGTTGATTGGATGGGTAAGGATCCAAGTTCCCGTCGTGACCCTTATTTAAGTCAGGTTGAAGTTCTTCAGAACGCCGGAATGGATTAAACCCATAATTTGTAGAGCTTATTTTGGTATGTATGGTTTGTTCAAATTCTGGGTCAAAATTTCCTGCCGAATATGGTACGGAAAACTGTTTTCGATTAGCGCTAGTCGAGAATGTCTGTCGCACGATTGGTGCTGGAAACGGAACTTTAGGCTTAGCTGGAAAGTTATCTCGGTCGTAAACGAAGGGTAGATGTCCCGTTAAGGCCTCGGTTCGAGGATTGGTCAGGTGTTCAACGGTCTCTGAGGCATTTTCATGATCAGTGACATTGACAGAGTGATTAGTGTGACTTGGCAGCACTACATCCGGGGCAGTAGAAAACTCATCTGGGGATTTGTGGTTCTTTAATAGGCCAGGTACCGGGATTGAAGGATTAGAAAGGTCAATTAGAGATGTAGAAACGACAAATTGAGTAGCAACACCAAGGTAAACGTAGAACACTATAATCGAGCCCTGTGTGAGAGAGAGAAACACGATTGAAAAACTTTTGAAGAACAAGAAGAAGAACTAGCGTTAAAACTTACCAGCATGATTCCTAGGAGTGTTGCAATAATTGCAAGCAGAAAAGCTAGCGACGTAGAAGAGTTCAACCTGGGCGTGGAATGAGACTTAGGTCCAACAGGAGGGGAACCGGATGTTTGTGGAGCAGAGCTTGTAGTTGTCGACTGATGTGTGGTGCTCTTGTCAGTTTGAGTACTTCGCTCTGAAGGTTTTTTGCTTTCGGGCAGGTCTACTTGCAAAACTACTTGCTCAGCAGTCTGAAAACATACCCAACGAAAGCGACATATAATTCCATGTTAGAGAGAAACCAGATAATTGGGACACGAGATGTTCAAGATGGAAGATTCGTGCGAGCATTAAGATGAGATTATGATCATTTTTCACGTTCACCATTACCTTGTCTGGCGGATCCGCATGTTGAGTCCTGGTTTTGCACGTTGGTTGCATCTGTCACACCTGGCAGAAGGCAATCTAGGTCACAATAAATGCTTTCAGAGAACGTTAGCGAGAAATTTCGGACAAATTTAAGTAGCTGTGTGAATGAGGATCTTACGATGACTATCGCACGAATAGATCCCTGTTACTAAAAACTGATAACATGGGAAAAGGCTTTTTATAGAGAAACCTTTCCCCTTGACCTTGTTGCTTTTAGTCACGTGCCTTCAGTTGTAACCCTGAGACCGTTAAATTTTTCGCAAAGAGAGAGCAAGGAAAGGCAGAGAAAGGAAAGCCTACGAACTGTTTTAGTTTCAAGAAAGGTTTTAGATAAGCAATGCACGACTTACCGGCATGGTAAAACTTCTTTCTTCGTTTCTACATAATTTGTCAATACCGTTCACTGTAAATTAACCACAGCACAGATGGATTTCTAGGTTGGATTTGCAAGTTCGACTTTCGAGTTAGTCCCGTTACGTCTTGTCTTACTTTGGCGAAAGATACTTGACAGACAAAAGTGTCCCACTATAAACACTAAGCAAGAATTGAACGCTCTTCTGGCGCAAGTGTAGCGCACCACTTGTCCGTTCGGATAATGACCCTGGTCCTTGGCTTGCTTTTTCAGCCTCGCATTCCCTGTGTTGTTAGCCGGCAGCTGCTTTCGACAATGAACTTCCAGAAGGAGGGCCAGATCCAAGAAGGAGAACACAACATGGACAGCAACGACAGAATTCCGGAAACGTCATGTGGTGCGAACCGTTATGCTTACGCACATTAGGGCTTCCTTTGGTTCGAAGAGAAGTATCGCCTGTTACAAAGTCAGTACTTGCGGTTTATCTTAAACCATTTTAGCTATTCATTGCTACAGAAAGTGACTATCCAACTCAGCCTTTTGCTACTTATTTTACCTTAATTGTAACGGCTTTGATTTTGTTTATGACGGACTACTAGCACGATTGGGAAATTTATGTTATGTACATGGTAAAAGGTATACGGACTCCGTACTATTTGAGGAAAAATCTTGTAGGCATGAACTATTTTACTATCGTATAGTTAGGTACAGCAGTCTTAGACCTAACGGGACCGATTCCCATGACCGATACCCTCCGGTTATTGGATGCTGTGATTCAATATTATGATAACACGACGACTGTGACCTATAAATGGAAGATTTCCGATTTATTTACATATTCAGATCATTTTGAAGAGAAAAATAGCCCACGGCTATGTAGTAAGCAATGTCAATATAAAATAATTCCAAATAATTGAGTAGATACAGGGCATTTACTCACGATGCGATTAGTTTTTTTTAATTATTATTCTCATCGAGAAGGCTCAGAATTGTCTTCCAAACATGTCGCTTGCAAGGGCCTGCCTTCGTTGTTATTTGTGAATTTTGCGCTGGTTAGCGTTGGCACGTTAAACTATGGATTGCGTGAACGTGGGGTAGGCTATACATACATGGCTGTTACTTTTTTGCTTGACGCCTTTGGGTACGCTGGGCTTCAAAGTCGACTGAATCCATAACTATGGAAGCTTCTTCATAATCCGTGACAGCAGATAAAAAAGGGTAGTGACGAGTCATTCGATGGTGCCATGATGAGCGACGAGATGAGCTTTTATTTGCCGGTGTACACCGCCAAGCGTGAAGAAAATGGGAGCAAGGATCCGTAGAGGATTTCCAGGACCCATGCTGATCATCTTTGTTGTTATTGTGTGGTACTTCTGGCACTATACCCGGTACCTGAGGCGCAAAGCTTTGTTTTGGTTGCTCGGGGACGATTAAAGCTGTGTCCAAAGAAGTAGCACTAGTGATGGGCGGAGCAGCAGATCTGTGTTGAGGAGGCTGGTATGAATGTGCATGGAATGCATGATAACGAGGATCAGCCCCTTCCCAAGGAGCTGTTGTTGTAGGGAATGGTGGTGGCATAAATGCCAATATCATTGGTGGTGGGGCTGCTACGAAGGGTCTTCTAGTCGTTGCTGGTGCCGGTTGTATGACGACATTGTTGTCTGAACTACTAGAAATAGTAACCGGTGCTATTCTGGCACCTGGAGTATCATTCAGAACTTTGTTGCGGCACAGATGTGCATGAAAAGCGTGAGTACAAGGATCAGCTCCACTCCATGGCTCAGTTGTCGTAGGACCTTCCAGGACAGTTCTTGGTTTAGGAATGTCCTTGGTAACGAATGGGAGCAAAGTTTCTTGTCGAGGGTTAGAAGCTTCGGGTACACGAGCAATTTCTGGGATGAACGGAATAGGCGTAGTAGGAATGGGAGTAGGTCTGGTAAGTATTGTTGGGTTTGGGGTTGTGGATGTAGGCTTAGGTCTACTGTCTTGACAAAGCCAACGATGGAATGCATGCGTGCAGGGGTCCACACCTTCCCAGCTGCCTATGGCTTTGGAGGGAAGTGTCTCTACTGTCGTTATTAATGGTATCCTGCTGGTAGGGAAAAAAGTATCTCTGATATTAGATGCAGTTGGAATTCGAACTTCTGGAACTGGAGGCTGTAATGTTGTTGTGGGCAATAGCAGAGGCGGTGTGGTGGTAGTAGTAGTCGTCGTCGTTGGAATGGGTAGCGCTTGAGCCGTTTTTGGCCTAGGCTTGCGAGCTTCGCATAGCCACCGGTGAAAGGCATGCGTGCAAGGATCTACTCCATCCCATGGTGAAGAATGAGACGTACTTGTGGTACGTAGCGAGGGTTCATTGGAAGTGTTGCTAACCGTTAAAGGGCTCGACGTACTGGATGTGGTAAAGGAGACAAATACGGAAGCCGATGCTGGTGTCGTTGGAACTGGTTTTGAAGCTTCTGTGGCAACATCTACTTCCCATGGTAATTTGTCCGAGAGAAGAACTTGCACAAGCACAGGTTCTGGCTTGCTTGGTTGGTTCAAAATGAAATCCTTATCTGGTGGTGTAAAATACACTGGTGGAATGGGGATGGAAGGCTCAAGCTTTTCCACTTCAGGTGGAGTGAAGTAAACAGGAGGAAGGGCTTGCACCTTTAAACTGGAACCTGGCAAGGGTAAAACCGCATGCAAGCTCGACAAAGCTTCCCTGGCACGTATTGAAGGTATAATCGGACTTTGGGTAGGTAAATTTAGTGAAGGATAACTACTGTCTGCAGCAGGTAAGGGAGGCAAGTAGTCTAAATTAGGCGGTAAGTATTCGAGGCTTGGAGGCGGTAAGTACTCTAGGATTGGTGGTGGTAGGTATTCCAAGGTAGGTGGTGCTGGTGGCGGAGGCAAATATTCCAAAGAAAACGGTAATTGTTCGGGATGAGAAACGCTCTCGTGACCAGTCGGTGTTTCTAATTTAGAGGGCAAAGCTATTAAGTTGGCAGAGTGAATCGGCAGTTCTTTGTCAAAATCGAAAATTTGTCGATTCAAGCGGTTTCCCAAAGAGAAAGGAAATTTATCATTGTCATTCTCTTGAGAAGAATGCGACCAACTTTGGACTCCTGACGATTTTCGTTGAACCATGGATGGAAATAATATGGCATGGGTGGTAGACCATGTAAGGATCACCCAGTATCCCCAACTCAACCGGAAATGGTGCCAACTCTAAAAAGATAAACATGTTTAAGCTCTAAGATACAAAGTCGAGTAAAATAAACAAAAAACAACTTTGATCAATAAATCAATTACATAATAGGATTTTAAAGTTGGGAATCTAGTCTTTGGCGGATGATAATTATTGGGGCCCGTAACCAGATATTGTTTATTGCCAGGCTGGCTGTAGGTTTCATCTTTGACCCTTTCATAGGTACATTTTCTAGACTTGCCACGGGAAGTCCCATTACTATATACGCTTTAAGACGCATGGCTAAAGGATTTTAACTAAAATAAATAGTTTCTCTATCGAAGAACAAGAAGAATACCCCAGACGCAATACTAAGGTGGGACAATGGAAAGAAAAGGAAACCCAGACAGCCATCAACCCATGGAGCAAAATGTATGGGGGTGTATCGGGCATGTTTTTTTAGAAGACGGCGTCAGTCGTTTTTCTATACGACTTACGCCTTTAGGTTTCGTCTTGGCGCTACCATGCCGGAGAAAGTGGCTTATGTGTTACGTATAGTAAAGTGAGAACCCATGCCATGGCAAGGGTCACTAGGGTCGAAGAGTTGGGTGGCTTGGCTTTCGACAGCGTAGGATGTTGTAAACCAAGCTAAGAGATAGAGGAGAAAGTGACGGAATAAGTGCCGGATATTTTTTTTAGAATCCGTAAAGCTCATCAGGTATGCAAGTTCTCTTTCTTTTCCCCCATGTTTTTTGGGAACAAAAATACGAGGGGTGCCGAAGAGACCCATGTGAGGTTTTCGGATAGGAAGAATGCTAGTAAAGTTGACTAATGGTACTTGGATGATTGACAACACGGACGTTGAAATCGTTTCTTTATACTTTCTCCAACTCTATGCCAGCAGGACTATAGATTAGCTGTAGTCTTGGTCTGGGTAGTCAGGAGGATGTTGTTTTTATCAAGCGCTATCTAAGATCTGTTTTCTAGGTGGCCATATATAGCGTTGTAAGGTGTCATTGGCAGGGTCGTATCTAGAATTCCATTCAGCATCATTAGAATTCCTGTTGGTATTTCCTGTTGTCTTTTCATCATTGGTTTCACTTCCAACACTGGAGCTATCCACCCAATTTGTTTAAGAAGGAAAGCTACAAAGTTAGGTTTACGCATGTTCGGAAACCTTTCTCCTCTTTTTCTTTTTGTCATTGCCTTGACGCCTCTTATAGCGTTTCCCATTGGGAATACTGCGTGGCGTTTGAGTGTGGCACCAGAAACTCAGTTGTTTGCCATGTGACACGTCACAGCACTAACACAGTTTTCCTCAGTGAAACGGGGCCCACTGTTTTCATTCTCGCTTGTAAACATGGCTGTAAAGGACTCGGCGTATTTTCAAGACTTTGTACGAACCGAGAGCGGTGACTTTGCAATGAGTGGAACTGATTTCCTCTGCACAGTTGTAGTAAATGGTACAAACCGTTCTTGTAATGTATGATTCTTTTGCAGTAATGTGCATCTTTAATTTCGTATCTTTTTTTAATTTATTTTTTCGCATACTTCATGCATATAATTTCGCATCGTATTTCTATAATTTCGTATTTTTGACCTAGGCATTTTTTAATGCAAAACTAGCATAGCAACTAGTTCATCAGTGTTACTTTTACTACTTGAACTAGAGGACGACAATCCCTCTAAAAAAGCAGATATAGTTTTGTTTATGAGCGAGATTCATATTTGGCGCCAAAACTTGCAGCACGTAAATAGTCAGTGCAGCAACAGTTGCTTTGTTGTCAACTGACTCAGTGCGCCCTGTCCCAGTTGAAAATTTTTAGTGCTATCGCACTTTGCCGTTGAATTCGTCTGTGGCAGTGGTAGAAAGTGCTGCACAATTTTCCCAGTTGAAAACGCTATTAACTGCATTGTCATTTCTTATAGTGTTTCTTTCTTTCTTTTTTGAATAGCAAAGTGTTAAATAGTTCTGCTGCACTTTACTTTAGGATGGCAATGGTGAAGCTTGGAATAACAGATTTGAAAGAAGTCTACCTGTCAACAACTCAAGTTAAAAACGTGCTAGGTGCCATCAGCTTGATGAGATGAAGGTATAATAATGCCTTCGCTATTATACAATCGAGCCCTTTAGTGGCCTTTTGCTCTTCAACTGCAAGAAGGTGACAAGTTTTTTATATGGGTGGCAAGGAAGTTTTCTTTGAAGATATATTTAAGTTTCGTTTGTGTTGTTTTTATTTGTATTTTAATCTAGAAAGGGATATTTTATTATGGTACGAAAAACGCGAACAAGTGAGAAGTCGCGACTGGAGAGTACAGGTATATATTTTGATAACGTGAAAGTTTCTCAAGTGCTTTCTTCTAACAAAGGATCCTTATGAAATTCTGATGATGTTTTGCGTATAGCTGCTCTACTTTTGTTGAGAGGTCCAGAAAAATTAAAAGGGAAAGGGATTGCCACATTATATCTGAGCGTGACAGTATAGCGTAGCTCTTAGATAGCATTTTTGAGTTACCCTTTTAATCTAACCTGGCTATTGTGAACTTTATTATCAAGTGCAAAATGACTGGTAAAGCCACTTACTTAGACCATAATTATAGTTTATTACGACAGTCTGCATGGTTCATAAAAAGGGTAAGCTTTCATTTTGTGTTCCATACAGGACACTTTGGACATTTATTTAATTTATAATTCGAGAACAACATAACAAGAGATCCTTTGTTACCATTTATTTGCCTAGCTGCCAAAAGCGTAGTCCATGGAAAGTAAGTCGCGTTACTCGTATGGTAAACTACTTGAAATCCGGAGTGCAAGTTTGATCGAAGCTGTACATTTTAATGGCGTGTATTGTAATCTCCAAGAAATATTGAAGCGAAAATAAAAATAAAACAATCGTGAAATGATCTTAGCTGCTCAAGTTGCGTTCGTGTGAATAAGTCGTGTGTGAAATGAAAAATAGGGAGACCGAGATCAAAAAGTAAAAAAAAATCTCGAACCAGGCTTTCTAAGAGCGCTGTGATTGTGCTGTGGATATACCCTTTTGGATTTTGGCAGGCAAAGGTTAATTATGCGCCTTGCCATCTATAAGAACATTTCATAAGTCAAATGGCGAGTTTGAGTAGCTTTTATTTTGAAATACGCACTAGTGCCAAAACAAAACACAGTAGCTATAGGCAATCTTCCTAGTCTTATGGAACTTTTTCCTCGAGTTCTGTTGAACGAATGATAACGAGGTCTTAACTGTGAACGAATATTGTACTTACCATAATAATTCCTTTGCAAATCTGTCCAATTCCTGGACAATTGATCCCTTGACTTTTGCTCGGAAAGCTCCGTACTCGATGATTTAAGCTTCGCGATCTAGCAATTGGTGAATTCACAGCCTTTTCTATTCACTCTAAGAAACTAATTGCTGCAATTGAAGCAATCTTCGAAAGAGATGTTGTGGTACTACCGGAGATGCTACACGGACCCTGTTTCAAAGTACTCTTCCCGAGCCGTGGGGATCCAGCTCCTTTTATAAGTTTCCCCAACTCCTCTTTGACGCAGCTTCTTTATTGAAGAAAGTTTTCTCCTACGGATCTACTCAATAAGCAAGGATGGTGTGTTAACTTGGCTAGACTGCTTTTGGCGTCGTAGTCTTACCTTGGGTTGCGTGGCTCGGCTGATGCATAGCTTCATGCAAACTTCGGTGTGATCTTTTTTTTGCTGGATGTTACAGCACAGCGGTCATCTCCTGCATGGTAGCGCAGTTAAATTGTCCACATTCTAGACGGGAGGTCATTTTGGGAGGAGTTGAGACCACCTTATTGGACACAGTTGCTAAATCCTAAGTACAAAATTCTCCGAAAATTCTTGAAGCTTAGTAAAGATTGTATTCTTTCATTTGAACGCCATCACGGTTACGCTAGAGCATATTTAACGGGGTACAGAAATAGTAGGGATATGTCAAAAAGCTAGCAATTACCATTGAGAATCGTGCACATTGGGCTGTTAAGATGTGCATTGCGTGCGTTGTAGAACGCTGTGTTCTTGGAAGGATATGTAAGAAAGTTAAAAAGTGGTACTGCCAAGTGCAAATGAGCCGTGAGGCACTGATCAAACCCTGGTGCGACGCAAAGAGATCTTTCTTGGGAGGCTGGAAACCTGTCAAAATGCAAAGCAGATCATAGAAAGCAAAAGTTCTATATATTTATAAGGCTTCTTGATGTGAAGAAGAAGAAGAGATGCTTATGGTTTCACGGCTTGTTGTACTGTACTTACTTCCTCCGAGAGCTTGAGGCACGGTGAGCAGTATTAATAATAAACGCGGGCAATCTATTGGGAACGTTATTGCCCTTGGCAAGGCCTTCTCCTGAAGATGCGTCGTAGGAGCCTGGCTTTCTGTAAAGGTAAAGTTGACGTGGCAACCGACCTCTAAGAAAACTCTTTGGGCTTAGATTCGGCCAGTGTGATTATAAGCTGCTTCCTGTGACATAACTACAGTGGACGGTCCTCAATGCAAGTTTTTACACAGACGTGCTGTTCTATGATGAATCAAGAGATAAAGAAATTGTCTTTGCTCTTGTTGAGTGATAAGCTTGTCAAGTAAGACTTTCTCGCAAACGAATGTTTTTAGCTAAGTCATTAATTAAATTTATAGAAGAGTCCTCTCGGTTAAAGTTTTGATCTTGTGACTTTCTTAAAAGATGACGAACACATAAAAAGTTTCGTGATGTAAAAGATGCTTATTGGGTATACACCCTTGGCGATTTTCGAACTGCTTATACCGTGGTAATGTTTGTATACCTGCACAGACAATATACTGCCGTAAACTATTTTCCGACAAATAAGATTATGTTGTCGTATTTCAGAGGTATATTGGGCAAGAGTACGACACCACCCGTAAAAGTTTTATGGCAAGATGGGAGTTTTGCTGCGGCTTGTTTGGTAAGTATCTTTAGTGTCAAGAGCGAGGCATTGTCTTCTTTGTTATGTTTGGCCGATGGCATAAAAAATGCTTGCTTAAAACCATGGAGAAAATCTAACTTGAGCACTAACTTTGAGCTGCATGAATTTTTATTACTTTACAAGAAATCGTCTCCGGTTAATCCAACCTGCAGTATTAGTATTCAGGTGAATGCATTTAATGTGTTTTATTTCTTTTGTTCAAGATTTTGTGTTAGCTACAATAAAAAGATACCCGTGCTACAAGTAAAAAAAAAGCTGACGTATATAGTCACCGCCTTTTTCCTTAAAATCTATCGTAGTTATGATAGGTATATATGACAATTTTTTCAGCACGAGTTACTGAAGTGTTTGTGTTAGTAATAAATCCTTGCCCACTGCCGACGTGGAAATCGTTCCGTGTTGTAGCGGAAATTTTTTGCTACAATAGCGCATTCATACCGACTTGTTTACTTTCTACATTTTCTACCTTTAATTTTGGAGGACTTTTTTCGTATTTATCTATGAAGAACTTAAAATAAGTGAGGCAGTGAAGAACCACTTTAATCTTGTCTTCCTTTTAGCTTCCTGATGGTATTGTAAAATTTTAGTTTTTGAAACGTTACCTTTCATTCAAAAGTATTGTTATCGATATAACAAAATCGTGTAGTTTCAATTTAAGTAAAAATGTTGTATCATGTTTTAATCTGGGCAAATAATATATTAGATGGGCAGGAGGATGCCACGAGTGGAAACTGGCTATCTGTGATCTTTGTCTTTTTTATATGCATTTCTGCATGCGTCAGTGCAAGCAGAGGCAAAAACATCATATGCTATAAAAGTAACAGATAAACGAAGACGAGCTGAAAAAGCATGAGACGTTCGCGTGCACCACAGCGGCGTTAAAGATGAAACCTTTCATCTTTAGAAAAAGGAAAGGTTTCCCTTTCGCATAAAAACAAGCATGATTGACGTAAGACTTGAACTGTGGTGCGTAAGAGACCCGAAAATGATAGTAAACCCTAAGCTTTGATTTATCGCTCAATCTGTATTCTCAAGTCTAATTTCATTCTTTTCAAGGGACTTTTGACCTTCACAAAGTCAAAAGGTTAAGACTTACGGGGTCCGCCCATTTGTGCCCTCTTTTAGGCGGTTTAGAATGTTCGAAGGGAATAATTTATTTACTGTCGTGGTTAGGTTTCAATGCTAACTTTCTAATAATTATGTACAGTAATTGTATTATACCGTGCTGTGTATGTTTGTGGAACAATGGGTTAAGAATATAGATTAACTTGTGCAGCTCTACTCTACAAGGGCACACAGTAAGGTTAAAAAACGAACCTCCATACTTCGATAAGAAGTGTGGGTGGGTGCTATAACAGTTTAAACCGTAGATCAAGAGCTGGGCTTTTCATGTTACGTAGAAATAGCACTCCGTGCTGACCTGAGTGACCTAAGCATTCAGTCTCATGCTGTTACGAGGACTATTGCCTCACGCCGTGACCAAACCGCTGTCAGACGTAGAAATAAGCATGCGTGCAAACGACAGCAGCGTGTTATATACTTAAGCTGACTCGCAATTTCTATAGTCAAGGTAAAAGGATAACCTGACCAGAAAAAGTCAGTAAGTGGTAATCAAAAACTTTCACTCTCCTAGGGTAGAGAAGTACTGTTCGGGCTGTAATAGATGTATTAAGCGTATAGTGAGAGCTTAACTAGGTCAGTGACCTTGCCAGTACAAACTTGGTGAAAGACCATCTATCGTAGACTAAAATATTTCTTCTGGAAATAAGCCTGCAACAATTATTTCAGGGTTTGATAGATGGAGACAATCTGATATGCTTGACTTTAATACCGCGTCAATGCATATTGCCTCTATGCAAAAAACGGTATACATTTATTACAGTAATTTAATAAAAAAAAACTTGGGAGCCACCCTGAACTGTAGCTGTATCACATTGGCTCTCCACTTTCTCAGTCGTTGTGTTTCAAGTTGTTTTTTTTCGTACGAATATTACTAGGGAATTACAGTGAATTAGTGAATAAGTAGATTATTTACAAGCAGCAAATTGGAGTATAATTTCGTAGTTTTGTTTCCTAAAAAGTGTTTTATAATTATGTTATTTTATAAGATTTCCTAATATGTGTACAATGAATACCCTTCAACAAGTTCCGAGGAAAGGGAAAGTTCTTATCTAAGTTCCGGTGCTTTCGAATGATAATTCTTTTGTACAATTGCAAGGTGTAAAGGTATACTATCTGAGAGGTGTTGGTCACAACAAATACGATGTTAATTTCGGTCTTTATTGTTTTATCCTTATATTTCAAATGACACTTCGACGGTTGCTGATGTCAGCACCCTTAGTTGAGTGCTCCAGCAATGGTTGCTCTCCTATATTATACAGGCTTAAATAGCACAAAGACACTCGAAGCCAAGCGCAGCATTCTCAAAAGTAAAAGTGGAGAAACAGTATGCTTCTAGTATATTAAGCTTAGCAAAAATAAGTACAAATGAAAAATCAGGTCCCATTAAAACTCGTTCTTGTGAGAATTGAATCACGTTCTAGCACATGCGTACTTGACTTGGTGGTTGGTGAAAATGTCTGCGTTAGATGTTCGATATAGACAAGTTCTGATATCGAGATAGTTAAGCAGTAAAGCGCGGTAGCGTTCAGGCAAAAACTTGTCCTCAAAGTGAGGTATTTATCATAGATAAGAGGACCAGGTTTCCGGTACAATAACACTGTTGCGGAGTGATGGGATATGGAAAGCGAAAGTTTCCCAGTTCGGAACTTCCATATTTAACGTTATAGGTTGGGATATATGGTACACTGAATAGGCATGCATGAGAAATATCCAGTGCTAGCAAAGCCGCGATATCGCGACTTGAAACTCCGGAGGCTAGTGTTACACATGTAGGCCAAAAACTCCGAGTCGAGGATTTACAAAGTTCTATTTTGCTAATTATATCTATGCATTACACAACACACAACTTCGTCACGCATCAGTAATAAACTGAAAGGTTGTATGTGACAATTTTAGTTACACTGGAAACGTGGAAAGGCAGTAAGGCAACTGTTACCAAATAATACAAAAGAATGACAAATAAATACTAATGCTCCGTAAAGCCAGAGAAAATTTTGTTAAGAGAGGAAAGTGTTGCAATTCAAAGAGGGGGGGGGGGGGCTGGACAGGGATTGGTTTCTGGAGTATATATAATGAGAGCATGTATCTGTTCTCCTCACAACAGTCTCATTTAGACTATTTGAGCTAACTAAACATCCCAACTACTTTGTTCGGTCCGTTTAGCTGCCCATTTGCCATGGCGTTTACCAAAGTAAGTTCCGATTTTATAACTTTCCAGAAGCTCAGATTTTATTTCCTAGTTGGTGGCAGTGCTTCTGCTTGCCAGTGCTGTTTTGGCTAATGAAGCTGAGAAATCTACACATACTGCCGTTGCTGCTGATACCAAGGAAGAGGATCAGAAACTTGAAGCTTCTAATTATTACGGAGGACCAGGAGCTGGAGCACAGTATGGAGGTCTTGGTCTTTCTTCGGGCTTGGGATCGTACGGACAGACTGGCATTGGCCAATTTGCTGGAGTAGCTGGTCATGGTGCCAGTACCTATGGTGATAGCTCTTACACGTATCCGACGGCTACTTCCTATACCCATCAAACCTTCGGTTACAACGAACATGGCGGAGCCGAAGGGTATGGTCATACTCCTGCGTACCCTTCGCACGGCCATTACCGTTTCATTCCGCTATACGGTGCCAAAACTGCTCACTACAACTCCTACGCACCTGTGTACAACTCACACGGGTCGTCCTATTATCCTAACAAGGGATATAGCGGAGCTTATTCCAGCTATCAACGCCCCGTGTACGCTAGTTACGGTACCGAGTACGGCACTGTTAGTATTGACTATGGTCACGGTAGCGGCGTGTACAACCAAGGTTATGAAGGATCCTCTTACGTACAAGACCATTCTGTTCCCGTGGCCACATATGGAGGTTACCGTGGCTCTCATTACGATATTTATGACGACAAATATTAAGCACTTTAACAAAAGGAAATCTAATAACTCACCAATCACCGTTATTTTTTTAAAGGAACTGATTATTTCCGTAATATGCACCCTACATTGTGACGACAATACACCATATTAAAAAACACATAGTAAGCCTTCCTAGGACTCGTTTGTTATTGGAATTTATCGAAAGTATCAAGTAAAACATCAATTCCGGGAATACGCAGCGAATGCAAGTGTACTAGAACAAAATATTACGGTGCTATGTCACTGGATAAAAATCTATGTAATCAATACGATTATTTTAACGCTATTCATTTTCCTTATAAAAATGCATTTCGTAGAAAAGATGCTCTTATCCTCCGTGCAGACGCTAAGAGAGTCATGCCCACAATCTGCGTCACGACGCTGCCGAAGGAAACTCCCTCTTGCCAACTTAAGTTTCGAGTCGTCCTCAGTCGCGGAGAATTTCTCACTCGGAATAGCAGCGATAGTCGTATTTGCCTTCCTTGTGCAAAACATGTGTGTATCCTTAAATTGAATTTAACTGCCGTTATTGCATTAACAGAACTCGTTGTCAAATATGGGGTGCACTCAAAGTAATTCTCCAAAAGCCGTCTACGGACGCGTGCATCAGTATCAGTTAGGTAAATATGAAGAAATTGGGTACAATTCAAACTGTTGATCTTGCTTTCCCCTTACCGATCATAATATCAGCAGAGCTAGTAATACGAAATATGTTGGGTCACTAGACTTTTTGGATTTTATGTGAAATGACGAGTTGTCCTAGTTATGGCAGGCGACCACCCGGAATTTTACGGGATGTGCGGAGCTTCATAACAGTCAACGGAGTCACGTCCACAGTATAGGGTGTGTTAGGGAATAGGGAGGGAGAAAGAGCTATTTCTAACACACTTAAGATTCCGCGGCACCCGGTTAGACTAAGCAGACATATGGTGTAAACTTTCTCAGGTTCCCGAGCGAAGATGCGTCAAGCAAAATGTTCAATCAAACGCTTGTTGTGCCCCCGCAGCCAGGCATCCAAGCTCATCCAATAATTTATCCATCAAGACCTCATCTTCGCAGGGCTGCAACAGCTGCTTCGTTCTGTCATATTAGTTCTCAGACTCGTAAATCAAGGGGGATTAACAGGATCCTTTGGCTCTTTTTCCTTGAGCTAATTTAAGACACTTCCTTCCAGGAGTGATAAGGAAAAACAATTTTCTTCCTTTTTTTCTTCTCTCAAGCATCAGCAATATCCAGGAAGCTCCTAAAGTATACATGTTGCATGTTTTATTGTACGTGACCCCATTCAAATGTTTTCCTTTCTTTTCCTAATTATAAGCTTAGAAAAGAAAAGAAAACGTTTAGGATACCGCTGTAGGAATCATTAAAAAACTGGGTTGGGTCTTTTCAGCAAGTCTTTTAACTCAAAGACTCTTGTTTTCTTTGGCACGAAAGATTCCTCGTTGGAAGAATCTAAAGGCTTGAAGTTGGCTCCACGCCCACTGGAACCCGAAGAAGATGTTACTTTGATGCAAAATGCCCACCTATTGTTTGGGGATCCGCAAAGTTTGTTGTCTCTGCGTCAGTTCCATAACTTATTTTTCGATGGTTTCTACGCGCCTTATATATCCAATCCGGATTACATGCTGCTATTGGACACCCGCGATGAAAACTCCTTTTTAGAGAAGCACGTACTGGCCGCACGTTGGTACGGCACTTTGCCGGGTGCTGCTCATCTCTTTCTAGGTAACGCGCCTCATGATGCACCCGGCGATCTTAATTTAGAAGACGTGGAAAAACTTGGGCAAGAGCTAAGAAAATACGCCCTCGTCATCCTATACGACCAAGAAGGCAGTAACGCTTGGACGCGAAGTAATACAGTTTCCACGACGGACTCTACACTCCGACAACTGCATCGCAGAATGCAGGAACTTGTCCAGGTGCCAGCTCTCTGTTTAGCTGATGGCTTAGAAGGCGTTGAACGGCACCTACCGTACATGATTTCGACTTCTTGTGCCGATTTACGACTCGGCATTGACACCGCTTTGATAGGCACACAGCCTGAAAAACTATGGGCTATGTGCTGGTACCCGTCCATCATCTTAGATGGGACTTTGTGGCTCGGACGAGCGGAGCAAGGCGCCAATACTTTGGTACTGTCCAGTCTAAAATTAACGCATTTAATTGTAGTGGGACAAACGCGACCAGCTTTAGCCTTTCCTGGTATGACGTGTTTGACGATTCCTTGGACGGAATCGTTGAAAAGCGCTGATTTGCACAAAGCCCTTCAAGGAGCCATAGCTTTCGTCGAGAAAGCTGTCAGTGAAAAGGGCCGCATTCTAGTTTTGGGAGATCAAGGTGTCAACCGAAGCGCTACTTTAGTGATGGCGTGTTTGATGCATCTAAAATATTGCACATTGGAAGATGCTTTTTATTACGTTAAAAGTTTACGGTCAGCCGCGCAACCTAGCAATCCCCATTTAGATTTGCTAGGCCAATTAGAAGCTGAATTGTTTGGCAGGAAGCTTACTAACGTTGAAGATCTCTGGTAAATCCTATGCGTACTCTTTTTATTTTATTGTTTGTATTATAGATCAGCCTTATATCTGATGACATACACAGTATCATGGTTTCTTCATTACTTTGTTCTTGATATACGTGCCTGTGTTTGAGCTTACGACATTGCATATCTTTCCGTTAATATCGGAGGAAGTTTATTTACCATTTTCAGCCCGTTTCCTGTATTTAAGAAAGGCTTTTACTTCATGTTTTCCTCGCGAGCGAAGTTTCTCCCTCTGTTTTGTATTGAAAAACGCCCTCACGAATACAGATAGCATTTAGACAGCATAACAAGGCGAGGTCACGCAGTATATGAGACGCAGCATATTCTCCACACGCTGCGTTGAGATTAAATCACGGTTTACGGTGCGAAAGGTGGGAAACGGGAACCTTTCCGCTACTTCCTAGAGGCAAGAGCCGTTTCGAACATCCCCAGACCTGTTGTGAAGTTCTTCTGTTCCCGACTTAAACTCTAGCGGAGAGGAGGTTGTTTACCTGATTTTTTCTTATGGCCATTGCAGTTTCAAAGTTATTGTGTGTGCTTCCTGTCCCCGATGAGCAGCTTTCGTAATTAGTGTTCTTTGTACGCAAAGTTTTAATTTAGTATGGCGGTAAACATACCAGGTGTTGTTTCGATTGTGCTGTTCTATTTGATCATCTTGGGGGTTGGATTGTGGGCTGGTTGGAAGCAGCGTAGAAAGGGCAATGGCACTGAGGCGGTCATCTTGGCAGGAAGGAACATCGGCGTTTATGTGGGCTTTCTGACCATGACAGGTTTGAAAACAGAACTCCCTCCCGATCTTGAGCATCATGTAGTATTTATTACCTTATTTATCGCAGCGACTTGGGTTGGAGGAGGTTTTATTAATGGATCAGCGGAAGTTATTTATACCACGGGACTCGTATGGTGCCAACCTCCAATTGGTTATTCTATCAGCTTACTTTTAGGTTTGTTTCATATCATAAACGTGGTCGCTGGACGCTGTGTTGATTCATTTTCCCCTTAGGTGGTCTCTTGTTTGCCAAACCGATGCGAGAACGTGGGTATGTTACTATGATTGACCCTTTTCAAGAAAAATACGGACCCCGTATTGGGGGCTTGCTGTTCCTGCCAGCTTTATGCGGAGAAATATTTTGGTGCGGAGCAATCCTTTCAGCGTTAGGTATGTTTTCCCTTTTAAAAAAAAATATGGTAAAGAGATATGGTATAGAAATTTCCTTATTTTTAGGATCAACTTTGGTGGTTATTCTCGATTTAAATAACACAACAGCTATTCTTATTAGTGCCGCAGTGGCTGTGGGGTACACTTTGTTCGGGGGCTTATACAGTGTGGCCTATACGGATGTTGTCCAACTATTTTGTATACTTTTTGGACTAGTAATAGACTACTTTCATTGTAGTAGCAGAATAACTCATTTTTATTTTAAAGGTTATTTGCATTCCATTTGCGTGGAATCATCCAGCCGTTGATATGAACATGGCGTATCGCGATGTAGCTGGCACCATCCAACCTAAAGCATTGGGAAATTACATTGATCTGTACATGCTCTTAATATTTGGAGGGATTCCTTGGCAGGTGAACATTTATTGAAGTGGATTAGATATACTGAATAGCATTGAAACCTCTAAATGAATTTTGCAGGCATACTTCCAACGAGTCTTGTCGGCTAAGACAGCAGAGCAAGCTCGGCTTTTGTCATATGCTGCATCTGCAGGGTGTCTTGTAATGGCCATTCCTCCTATTTTGCTTGGAATCATTGCAAAAGGAACAGGTGGGTTACATTAGAGTTATAGCTTGTTACCTTGCTTATTGTGATTGGATTTAGACTGGAAGAACGGCACGGATTATGGGAAAGATTTGATTACTAAAGAGCAAACAACACTAGTTTTGCCTCTTGTTCTGCAATATCTTACGCCTACGGTAAATAAAAATCAAATATCTTACATATATTATTCCATTTATATTTCCCTTGGCTTTAGTGGGTGTCTTTCTTTGGTTTGGGGGCTGTGAGTGCTGCCGTTATGTCCTCGGCAGATTCTTCAATTTTGTCTTCAAGTTCCATGTTCGCGCAGAATATTTACAAAGGGATATTTATGCAAACGGTAACGTTAAATGAGCCCATGTAGCTACTTGAATAATCAAAAGTCTAGGCTTCGGAAAAGCATATTGTCCGGGTGCTCTGGGTGTCCATTGTATTCGTTGCCGGTTTAGCTACGGTTATGGCTTTGTCTGTTACTAGTATTTATGGACTTAGGTTTGTAATAATTCGAAAAATTGGAAAAAATAATCTACTTTGACAATGTTGCAGTTACCTTTGTTCGGATTTCGTATACGTTGTTTTATTCCCGCAATTGCTACTAGTCATTCATTGGAATGAAAACTGCAACACGTACGGTTGCTTAGCCGGGTATTTTAGTGGACTTCTTTTGCGGCTTTTGAGTATAATTATTACTGCACTACTTTTGAGGATTTTACTATAATTTTAAAATTTCCAGGTGGTGAAATCTTACTGGACTTACCAACTGTGATATACTATCCTTTCTACGATACCCAAAGCGGAGAGCAGTTATTTCCTTTCAGGACTTTCGCCATGCTAGTTTCGCTTTTAATGCATATGGGGGTTTCCTTGTTGGCCAAATACCTCTTCGATCACAAGTATCTTCCCGCGTATTGGGATGTCTTTGGTTGCTTTTCGCCGCCTTGTGAAAGAATTGAAGAGCCTATTAAGAAGGAAGAAATAGCATCCGTTTCAGAGATAAAGTTACATACCCGTAAATATTGTAGTTCTCCTAAATTGCACATTCCTTTCCGGGTAAGACGTCTCAGCGAACAATCAGACAACCAAGATCTTGCTTCGGTGCATCCAGGGGAGACTGATCGGGGAAATGTTAATTTGGGATTTCGGGGTTCGCTAGACGAAGAACTCTTTCATACAGTGCACTATTAACTTTATTTATTGAACTTTAACTTTATTTATTGAAACGTAAAGATGTGAGTAAAGCAATACAAATGACCAAATCATGGGGGTCACATATTTTAAAATTTTTCGTGACTTGATGAAAAATGTATTTGCAATTTTGCACTACAGGACGATTTCGAAATTTTCGATTCTCAAAGCTGGTGGAGAAAAGACCGCCGTTCCAGAATCACGTTATTTAAGTTTTCATAGTGCTTTATGCAGACGCACAACGAAATTCGACCAAGGAAAATAACCTTCGTAAATAACAGCAAATATTTATTATTTAGACTTAGTTTTGTGTCCCAAAAATTTGACTGAATACGTAATATCCACATAAATAGGTCATTAAAAAATTTCACACTGAACAATTTAGCAAGCACAATTTAAATAGCAAAAGTACCTGTGTAGAAGAAATGTATAAGCTTCCAAAACTGCGGATTGTGGATTGGAGCCTTTAAAAAAATCCTTACTGTATTTTGAACATGATTGTCGACGACTTGGCGTTCAAATTTTTACGGATAAATAATATTACTTTTGACGTCATACAGTTGTAAGGCATTAAAAGCCAACATACCATGACTTACACCACAGAATCTTAAAGTGCGGGTCAATGCCATGGTGTTCAAGAAGTATTCTACGTGTGTGTTGGGAATTAGAGGAGTTGGTTTTACACTGTATAAGTATTCGTTAAGATCATTGTGAAAGTGCGCGTCCTGTAATACGTTATAAGCTCCTACATCCACAAAGAACAGTCTAATCCGCGCTATGTTTAATGGAGTGTTAAAAGTAATTCGAAATGCTCCGCCGGAGGACGTTGCTGCACTTCTGTAGTAGATCTGGGGATTACTGCAGAAGATATAATTTGGATTTGATCCATTAGCGACCCCAAAGCTCCCTGTACTAATATTTCCATTTTTCAGTATCTGAGTTTCGTTGATCATCGAGGTATAATGTACAGATGATGCCAAGTATAGAGAATTGTTCCATGATTTAACACCAAAAGAGCCGACCAAGATGCATTGCAGATATGCGCCTATTTGGAGTAGGGATTTTTAATAATGAAACAAAACTTTTGTTTCGCTTCTTATTTTTTTAATCAATTACCTTGTTGCCACACGATTGAACGGCATTTTAAAGTATTTTGACACAAAGCCATGCAAAAGAAAGGTGTAGGCGTTGTCACTTCTCGCATGATAAAGTCCGTCAAAGCATTGGCAACGAAACACCCATTTTGACTCTGTTTGAATAATTTAAATCGTGGTACAACAGCGCTTAGAGATGATGTAGCGAATAAGAGAAATTGTATATATCTCAAATAATTACAATGCATCTTTTTTCTTTGCTTGTTTGTGTGTTCACGGATGCACTGCCCTCGGACTAGTGCGGACTCCGGTACAGACCGTGGTAAAGCCAATCGCAGCCAGAAACATCAACGCCATGGCGCCACCGAAAAATCGCGAATTTTTTACCCACCTACCCTCTCAGTCACCTACCGTCACCTTCACCGTCACCCCGGACGGACTTATCTTTAAGTATTGCTTTTCTTATACTATAGATTCCCGATTTCCGCTTGAGCATGGGTTCCTACCCAGTTGCAGTAAAACTGGTGAATATAAAGTCACAATAAGATGGTATAATGCAGAAAATGTCAAGGTATAACATAACGAATAAAAAACATCGATATTTCTTCTGTATTATGTTGCCCTAATAGTAAGGTATTCGAGATTTTGTCAAGAGGCTCATATAATAAATGCCTCGCATGCGGCAATCTAATACGAATGTTCGTGGCGTCTTTAAGTAACGCATAGCTCGGTAGTTACGTATCTAGCTTCACGGATGCACTAATTATCTTTATTCCGCAAATTAAATCTATCTTTCAACGTGTAATCGTGTAATCAATTTGCACTGCGCTTTTTAAACAATGTTTGAGTTGGAATGGGATATTCCCATCGTATTTAATATTTCCGATTAATTTGCTTCACAAGATCCAATAACGAATACGAGCCGTGCTTTATATCATCTTTTATGTTTCTCTAACAAGGTATTCAATTTTCCAGTCAGCAGGCACGAGTAATGCTACACGAGTCCCCCCGAAAAAAAAGCAGGAAACCAACTTCGGTTAAGGACATGTTAATCCTTAATCCTTATTGCAATGGGACAAAAATTTTGAAAGTAAATAAGTTCTACAAAAGCTTTGAGGTTTAATTATATTTCGTGAAAGTTCGTGGTAAGTTGCTAGTAGATCTCTTTAGATCAGTATGTTATTCCTAAATCTTCTGATAAAACAAAATGCCTATGAATACAACTCTTACCATTTCGCAACGTAAATTTTCATTTTGCTCCGTAAAGAAGATCTAATTTTTTATTTCCGGAAAAACCGCTATCCCTACCGAGCAGGCCAGGAACTTGTACAGGTCAATGGACAGTTACGCCTCAAAATTGACGTACAGGGGTGCCATCTGGGAGCTTCACAGCACAAATATTTTTGTTAACCGCTATTTCTTGATATCAATGTTTGTCTTTGTGGTGTACGTGACGATGGACCGAGACAGCTGACGTAGTGGTATATCCTATTTATTATCTTGGTGTTTATCGTTGGTCAAGGTCTTTAATCGCATACCGCTATCCAACCGTTTGCAATAAAGTGCTCATTCTACAGTTAACAGGTAAGGTATGGTAATATACACAGAACGATATTATCGACCTGCGCATTTGTTGCTATGCTAGCTTTAGCTAGTGTCGTATACTGTAAACTATAACTAAACTAAAGGTGTGTTCCAACGATCCTGGAGAAAATGAGCGAAGTTGATGTAGAACTTCGTGCCAAAATTGAAGAAGTAGAAGAAGCTATTCTTTACATGACAAACGCGATCCAGGAACTCGAGGAAGAAGCCCAACAAGTATTTTTTTATTTTCGCTTTTGATAGACGTGGTTATAATTTTTAGCTTATTTCTAGGCAAAGAATGACATAAGTGATGCTTTTTCTCGTCAGTTGAGCCGTTTACATACACGACAAATCCAGCTGTTACGCCAAGTTGATGTTCTTAGTAAAGATAGGGGAGAAGTTTTGAGGAACCAGTTTGCTTATTATTATCGTGTTTTGGGAGCTTTGAAGACCACGCAGAAACTTAATGCAGCTTTGAAACAATATGGGCAGTGCGTACTCCCCAGCGTTTCCTTGAAAAAATTCGCCAAAACGCCTTTTAAATTGGAAATGGACGAGGACGCTCTCTCAAATGCCATTGCTGTTTTTGGCCGTCTAGAAATTGACGGTTTGCTCTTTATTCCAAATCAAGAAATGTCAACTTGCCTTCCCAATAGGTATAGTATAGTTCGTCTCTGACTTTTGCTATTTTAGCTACGTTTCTAATTCTCGTTATCATTTTCTACTAGGGTTGAAGAGTACCAAGATGAAGAGAACCATGTACTCTATAAACCGTTGAGTGGACACAAACGTGCAGCCGACTTGTCTCCTGTTCCTGAAGAAGCGCTAACGATTTCTGTGCGATTTCCCAAGTTACCTAAAGATTATTCTTACTGGCTGGCCTGTCATGAAAAAACTATGGACCAGAAGGAATCAGTAGATGAAAAAAGTGCTTTCGGAACGTATAAAAAAGTTAGTTAATTTATTTTATTTTTTTTGCTAATTGCTTTTATTTTGTAACACCGTCTAGAATGTGGATGGCAAGCCCTGCAATGTGCAAAGCTGGCTTGCTCAGCTTATGCAAGAGACGTCGGATGATACGGAGCTCCTCGACGCGTTTGATAACAGGGGCAAGACCTTATCCTTATGCTCAGACAGCATAGAAGTAGTGTCCAAGGCTGATTGCGAAACCCGAGTCGATTTGCCAGACAAGACACACACAAAGGCAAGTCCGCGTCATTCTTGTGTATCTGTTTATGCATTACTTGTTGCTAAGAAAGTGCATTTTTTTTAAGTATAATATTTTCTCTTAGGAACAATCGTGCTGTTCACATGCCAACTTGAACTGTGAGATAGAAAATTTGGCCGAAATATTTGCTGCTTGCATGGGTCATGACAACCAGCGCTGGTTATCCCCACGTACCACGGGTCAACAAGATAGTGGTAAAAAATCTGAAGTTCGATTGGAGAACGTTTGCCGTGCGAACGAGATTTGCGCCTCGTTTGAAGATTGCGTGTGTACCGATAATTGTCAAAAAGTAGCGATGGAAAACCAGGCGGAAAAGGAAGAACAGAAACGAAAGTTCATGGCCAAATTACCCGTGGAGGAAGCCGTTTCCTACTGGCTTAAAACCAAGAATCAGGACCGAACGCCTTCTAACAAAATTGTTTCTGTCTTGCCGCAAATGAACACTGAAAACCAATTTTGGCTCAGATCGAAGATGACGAATAAGCTGAGTGACAAAAATATTAACGTTGCTCCGCAGCAGGGTCATCACCCCTACACGGAATGGCTGGCTAAGTCTGCAAGAGTGATCGAAAGGAGCCCGGATGTCGTTTTGGATTACAAGGCTTGGTTAAAGGCGTCGAACGTTGACAATTCCCTAAGGGCAACCTTACAAGAGCTCAAACAGTTGCGACTGAATGATAAACTCAATCTAAAGAAAGATATGGCATTAGTAGAAGATCTATCTGATTGGTTGAGGAGCAAACAGTCTTGATTTTCAGGACTAGCAAGGACAAACTTGTTGGGCTTGTAGTCGTCCCATGTGTGGGGCGTGGGTTATTTTGGCTTGTAGTCATCATGCCTCGTATTGTAGCATCTGTCTAGCTAGACGAACGCTTTCTTATGGGACGGGTTAAATTTTACTGAGCTATATTAATACATGGGCTGTATATCAATACAGCTATAATAAAAATCGGTATCGCACTAAGATTTGAATCCCTTCGTCTATGCAATTCTTTACGGAACATCGGGCCTTCCAAAATAGCTATTTACTAGATCGTAGAATCGTAACGTAGACGCTTTGTCCATTTTACATCCTTTTATTGCAACAGCTTGGATTTTTACTTCTCTTGGTTATTTGGCCACATACGATAAATACAAACTTGGCCGGAACGTGTCACGTTCACATCAATTTGGCGTCAGTACTCTTTTTTCGCAAAAGATTATTTCCGACACTTATCGCTCCCTGATGAGATATAGGCTTGTTGACAAAAGATGCATGGCAAAAATATTTACATTGACTTCATTCGAACAGCAATGTATCGCGATGAACAGCATCGCGAAAATCTGTATACAGAACTAACAAGATAAAACGTTGCCCCTTCATTCCCTCTCTTGTCCGACAACAACTTACAAGTAAATAAATATTTACTTACGGCTATTGAAAAGGTCAGCTCCGGTTCACGTCTTGTGCAGGTTCAGAGTTGTTCCTATAATACAAGCGAGAGCGAGTTTCTTTTATTATGTCTGGTTCATCGTAGTAACTGCTAAAAAGCCGGTGCGCCGTATAGATCTTCGAAAGACTTCCCAAGAAATTGACACTAATCAATAGGGTGGAAAGGTAATTATAATCATTGCACAGTACTGTTATTAGTATTTTTTTAATTGAAAGGAATTTCTTAGGCTCACTTAGAAGTTTTATAGGTAACTTATGACTTAAAGAATCTTATGTGTAACAAATTAGAACCAATAAACATTTGTCGGGATATTACGCGAACGGAGATTGTGTATAGTCCGCAATTACTAACAAAAAAAAAGCCAATTACTGAATAGTGAAAAAAAAACTTCTGAACTATAAGAATTTTGATTCTCTTCACCACCATATCACAAAACAATGCCTAGGGTGCATATCCTGGAGATAACAAATTAAGGACGGATAGCACCAAACACATAAATTATCGACAACGATCAATCCATTTTGTTTTACTTCTCCCTGCGAGAAGTCTTTCTACTCTTTGACAACTTGTCTTCGTACTGGGCACATAGTGACGCACAATCAGTGGGTGCTAACTCCGGTAAAGGTTCACGCCAATATGCGTATTGTGAAAAGTCAGACACTTCGTGCGATGTTTGTTGGGAAGCTTTCAGAGGCGGGAAGACCAAATCCACAATAAAACTCTGCTTAGAATACCTGCAACAGACACGTAAGGATCATTAAATAAAGTCACACCCAAAACATTACAATTTAATGCACTTGAGTATGTTTTAGCGCATGAATAAGGATACGGGCGAAAAAAAATGCGAAAAAGGAGGCGAGCATGTCTGCCTGAAAATACAAGTTGCACATAACAGCAGCCTTACCAAGTAGAAAGGTGCAGTTTTCTTGCATTTAAGAATTTATTTTGTTCACCAGGACGACAAGCGTCCTATTGCAGCCCGGCTAATTTGTTCGTTACTTTCTTCACTCCAAGATTGACAAGCTGATTGGCGAATGCAACCCTGATATGTGTTGCTTATGGAAATGGGAGCTGTGCGTTGTCTTTGAGGTGCAGGACAATGAATGTGTGCTTTTGCTTGTGTTAACGCTGGAAAGAGGTCGTGAACAGCTTGACATTGAAGAGGATATCTGCCACAAAAGAAGGATCTTCAATCAAAGCACTGTGAAAGCCGTAGATCCATAGCAAAGGGAGCAACATTCCAAGAAAGCAAAAACTATATCAAACAGCATTTAGCATGGGTAAAGACTCGCCAAGAGGACGTGAACAGCTTGTCATTGAAGATGATAAGCCACAAAAGAAGGATCTTAGAAAGCCGCAGATCCACAGCAAAGGGGCGCAACATTACAGCAAGCAAAACTATATCAGACAGCATTTAGCATGGGTAAAGATTCGCCAAAAGCTTGTGGAGCAAAACAGTTAGATTTTGGGTCAACGGTTAATATTCAGCCAATTATAAAGTTTGAACATGTTCTACACTAAACGCTTTTAAATTCATGCCCAGCAAGATAAACAAGCCTCGTAATGTGTTTAATTGGTTACTTACGATGACTGAAACGTTTCCGTAAGCTCGTGCTTCAACTCGCCCTTGTGATTAATGGTGAAAATACGAGAAATGGGTATACCAACAGCACGGTAAGCCCACACGTCCTGCAAAAAAATATACAGAAACGAACAATATATGAATATATATACATAAATATATATATTAAAAGCTTACGTTAACTTTATTTCCATAGCCAGCATAGTAGGGATTGGAATCCGTAGGGAACAGAGCTTGAATATCCCGTAAACAATAAATTTTAAACTCTTCTGGTTTCTTCTCTATGACCTCCCTGAGAATAAATAAAAATAAAATATAATAACCCATTGCTAATATATCAAGTAAGTAATATATAAAGAAGTTATACCTATGAAAAGCCGACAGCAAACTTGTAGGATTCAGAAGAAGAGGACCATCAGGTAACGACAATCCTCCTTGCCTAACAGAACGCAAGTATTCCCTTGTAACACTAGCTTGACCTACAAACATAATGTTAAATAAAAATTAAGAAAACCTTGGCTTTAAAGACATTCACCTATGGCACGTGCTGACAAATATAAAATGCGGTAGCCATTATTCTTGATCTTCGTAAAAAGTTGCGCTACGCCAGACTGGGCCCAGTCTTTACCCACAATTGGCAGAATATGCCCCAGTACATCAGACTTAGTAATGGTGCCATCAATATCACTAATTACGACTTTGTCGTCAAACCGCCAGAGGTAAATATGGCACTTGCAGCGTGAAGTGCCTTGATAAGCAGTAGTCACACTAAAAACAGCCTCGTTGGGTCCTTCTCGTAGCTGAAGCAATGCCTGAAAGAACCAAAATGGGGAAAAAATTAGCATACTTTTCAAGTTCAACACAGCAAAGACAGGAAACGTTAGAGAGCAAGGTAATTAGTATTACAATCTGTTCAGAAGAGAGACGCAGTGTTTTCCGATATTTATCCCTAGCATCATAGTACGATCGCCTGGCATACGGGATCTTTCTGGGGGAAGACGCATCTCCAACATCCGAATCATCCGAAGAAGTTCCAGAAACGCGGACTTCCGTCGATTCCGTAGAAGGTAGGCTGTTGCTGTTTCCCAGTTCTTTAGGCTGAGCTTCTACCACCACATCTTGCAAATGTTCGTGGCTGGCTTCAGTTTCCGCCGTTGACTTGAAATGTTCGTCTGTCAAGCCTGGACCACCCTCAACGTCTTTCTTAGGCGGCGGTTGGGATTTTCGCCAGCCCCACCACGAGGAGTAAGTTCTTTCTCGGGGCGATTCGTCCTTTTTAGACACTTCAGCGACGGACGACGTCGAGGTTCCGGATCGGCGATCAGTCAAGACATCAACAGTCTGGGAAGGCAAAGGGCGTCCGAATAAAAACCAGCTCATCACCAAAGGTGAAGCTGCACTCCAGGAGTAGTACTTAGAGCCAATTTTGACCACCAAATCAGGACTTTCCAGTAAATGGGGGTTCTCAGCCAAGTCATCAAAAGTTACGAGGTACTGAAGAAACAAATTCTCGGGAGGCTCTGGCATATCAGCCAAGCCGCCACAAAGAGACAACGAAATTTCCGGAAATTCTTTTCGGACCTCTCGTGCCACATGACGCTGCCGTTGCGAGTCCTCGCTGTCACTATCAGCGTTTACGGTAGGAGGGGAATGAGGTAAGGAGGCGCCATGCCCCGATTCAGTATCTTCGTCTTTGAATGGATTCTGAATTTGGGATGCAGGCGGGATATGGTGCAAATGTTGCGGCGGAAAGTACAAGGCTGCTAATTCGGGGTCCAAAGCATCCGTATCCAAATCATCCAAGTAAATTTCACCTCCTACTGGTTGACCTGCCTTTCCCGTAGGGATGGATGAGGCATCATGGCGTAATTTTTTGGTTTGGCGCATAAAACTAAACATGGAACTTAACGTTGAGCGTTGGGCATCACCTGTAAAAAATAAGAAAAATAAATTAGTTGAGTGATTAAACACTTTCTAGATGTACATTTTTTTATTTATTTGTTAATAAAACCCACTTTGAGCTTGTGCTTTTTGAGCTGCCGAGTCTGTTTCTGTAATGGACAACTCTCCGCCTTCTTTATCTTCAGTTGAGGCATCGCGAGCGGGCGGTCCGCTAGCCGTAAGAACAGGCGAAGGGCGGGGTGCAGGAGGACTTGGTAATTCACCCCAACGCCAGGATTGCTGGTTATTCTGTCCAGGATCGGACAATGCGTGAGATCGGTCACGGCAACTTCCTAATTCATATTCAGAATCGGAATGTACCGGAGTTCCTGGTCGAGACCCTTCCGGACTAGAAATTCAAAAATTTATTACTTTAATATTTTATTTATATTTTGAACAAATATATAAAACAAGGAAAGAAATAAAGACACAAAATTACCTGCAAACTTCGGTGTCACTGAAGAAATGAAAATCAGGTCCCATCGTTTTGGCTACAGCTCCCCAATTGCTTTCTTGTGTCGCTCCAGGACTGCTGGTAATTTGTACTATAGGGTTAACGTCTTCAGGGAAGAGCAGAGGTTGTTGCTGGGAAGTTTCCATAGGCTTGGCCATAATTCCTTCTATCTCATCATCTAATTGTTCAACATCGCTATTGCTTATATCTTCATTTGCAGGCAATTCTTCTCCGGGAATTGCCAGTGTGCTAAACGGAACCGCGCCATCCAAGCTGCGTCTATTGTTGCCTTTCTTCTTCTTTAGAGATCTACGTCGCTTGGTTTGTTTGGATTTTCCGGACGTTAAGCGTCGCAAGACGTCAACGTCGCTGTTGGACTCTAGTTGATCTGCACGACTAGTGACAATTGGACGAAAGGGTATTTCAGCTTGCCTTCCTTCCGTGACAGTAGTAGCTTGAAAGACTTTCACTTCTTTCGGAGCATCGGGAGCTGGAGGCGTATGACTTTCAGCTTCCAATGTGCATTGCTTGAGGGCTGCTAAGAGATCTTTTTGCCTTTTGCCCATCAAAGAATCCTGTCGCAAAACTCCCATGTTGTGCAAGTCTAAAGGTGGTGCTAATGTTGAGGAAATCGTAGTTCGCTCATCCTGAGTCGGTTTAAGTTCCGGCGCGAGTTCGGGTGAGGTTGACGTCAATGTGGCTTCGGAATTTTCAAACGGAGGTAGTGGGGAAGTCACAAGATAGTTGGGTAGATCCGTATCTTTCTCAGCTTCCACAACGAAAAAGGCCTCTCCGGATTCTCCCAACTTCATGTGTATCTCTACAGGCTCACCATTAATTTCGATGTCTACAATTTTTTCGCGGCTGCGCAGGACGCCCAATTTACCAAAACGCACGTGAAACGGTGACGAAATAAACGTCCCATCTTCTTTCTGGACGATTATGACGTCAATTGCGCCCGTAAGCGTTGCCGCATTGATTCCCGCATAATAGTCTTTAAAATTGCTCACTAAGCGTCCAATATAGTTTAACCCTAAGTAACTCATTTTGGCTTCCAAACAATTTCGTCAGGCTTTCTAGGAAAACAGGAACTTGACACCCACAATCATCACATACGAGATCTAGAAACAAGAATACAGAAGCCTTCAATTAATACAAATTTTCATGAGATTAAACTATCAATGAATCACAGAAGTACGTACTAATCATACATTTCAATCCAATTACTTACATGACTCACGTAATCAATCATAAACTGTCCTAAAGAAAGCTACAGGATACTGTTGCTATTAAAAAATGGCCCTGTCTAATCTAATGACTTACGAAATTTCGCAGAACATTATAATGCACAGCCCAGGGTATAAAAGAAAGTGCTTTCACAGAATACTACATGTCTGATCGAATTGGCTAGGTCCAACCAAAACAAGAGCCAACGTAGAACTGATCGCTTAAACGCGCAGACGGTTATTCAAATAGAGCAGAGTTGGTTGTGGGCTCGACAAACAAGCTCCCTTTTTTGGAGATAGTAAAGTGAACGGGATTTCTAGGGACGTAGAGAGAGAGTATAGCAGACAAAAGAGCTCAGGAAAATAAGTGGTACGAGGTTCGTTCGATGCCCAGCCTCTTACGCACACCAATAGGATTGCGACGTCGGTTGCCGTACGAGGTAAAACTACCCAATGCGCAATTGTAGGCTCTGACCGTGAAACTAGAGAGCAGTCGCCTTGGCCAGGACGACGTAAGGACAAAGCGAACATAACAAACAACACGCAAAAAGAAACAAAAAACCAAGCGACGCAGTTGTGGCGCGATACGTCTGTTTAAAGCAAATTTTACAGAAAGTAAAGAACTAGTAACAGGACAAAGCTTAATACAATACCCTAAACAAACCTTTAAAATAAACTTTCGGTAACTTATAAATGAGTTTGTGAAAGATTTATACTCATGAAAGAAGCAGATACAGCAAGTCATGCTTTTGGCCAACTATTATTAGAAAATCAGGTCTCTCTGTTTTATGAGATGGAATGTCGCGTAGACACTCCCTACATTCAAAGGCGCGTGATGTCCTTTTCCAGAGCTAACAGCAACAACAAGTTATATAAGGTTTGGTAAATACTTGCCTAGTGTTGTGGCTGACCAAAAACAAACCTTCCAAGACGCTGAATGCCAAGGCCGAACGAATACTTTATCGCAAAAATAAACTCCCCACTTTTTTCTTTTCTTAGACAACCCCACTAGTAAACAGGAAATAAAAAACGTCGACTGATCATGCGAAGCGAGATTGGCCTTGATTTTAAGTGTGATGTCTACTAAGAACGCAACACTACTGAAGGCCAAAAGCAAGGAAGTACTTTTCACTGATAATAAAGTTTAGTATGCTCCAGACAGCAAAAAATGCGGGATGGGGGCAGGTGACGATTGCCTCTAAAAAATGATAAGATACGGGATTGCGTCTCGGCTAAACTTAAAACGATTCTCGTTAAGCGATTATTAACACGCTTACAAACTTCCCGACTTTAAGCGGAACGCAAGAAAAATTATTGTGTACATGGGACAGTCTTTGTTGTCTGTTGTGCCGAAAAAGTAGGGCAATAGGCGCCGATCCCGTTCGTCACAGAAACGGGTTTATTCCTTCTACTACTTGCAATAACACCAGCCCCATACTCCTACGGCTATCTTGAATTACAGTGACCACTAACAGATATAGCAAGACACGACTCTGGCCATGAACAATGCAATGTGATTTATCAGCTATACCGACGCTCCTGTGTCGTAAATTTCTTTTACGTATAGCAATTTTAAACGATTTGTCAGTATTTGTCGAGCCTATTCACCTTCACTTGCACACCGTTCGAGTTCTCCAAAACACCTGCCTTAAAAACGTAAGGGTCACGTTGCGGCTCATAGAAACGTCAGAATAAGGTACCTTGGTGCCAATAAGCATCACGCTTTGTTATGGTCAATAATCGTGAACTCCGTATAGAACGAGAGAAAAATTTCTTAACAGACACAATTTGTAAACTTTTCATATAGCTAATAAAAAAATGGTCGATATATGTTTACACTTTGCAAAATTAACCGCGTGTTATCTGACTAACGAAAGCGTATTGCCGACACTCAATTAAGTTTACCATCCCTTATTAAAACTTAAAAATACTTTGCTCTACTTCACGTACAAGTTCTATATCGTTTCATACATGCTTTTGTAGCAATTTGCTTGCATTGTTCATTAACAAAAACTATTCCATGTCCATGTTCATATATCATATAAAACTATTCTATTGCATGTCCCCATAAGAAAGGCAAACAATAACTTCTATTCTAAAGTAAAGCTAAAGGAAATATTTGAAAAGCTTACCGGTTTAAGCAGACTTCTTATAAAAGTAAATAAGTTAGGAACCAAACTAATCAACTGAACTGACTCGTAGGGCAGAATGCGTTTTTTATTTTTAATGCGGCTGTATAACAACGGCGAAGAGAAGAAAGATTGCAGCACTAAAGACAGCTGATTGGACTGGTGAACCGTGAATCAGAAAACAGTGTACTGTACCTTATCAGCAAATATTTATATCGCTGGGTTGCTCTTAGCGCCTCTCAACGTCGGGGGCTCGTCCTAAATTTATCTTCGAAAGAGTAAGAAATAGTTCCTAATATTATGAGTTCTCGACGTTGACAGGGGACTCTGTCGCTGCATAGCTTTCGGTCGACTTGTGCCTCTATGGGCACTACTACGTACCGCATCACTCCCGTTCCATCTTCCATGGGAAGCTAGGAATTTTCCGCTTGCTTGTAGCCCGGTGTGGAAATCTGATATAAAATAAACCGGGGTCGACAAATAGCATAGGGAGAACTTTCTCGCTCGATACAAGATATTTTTTTAGTGGCAAATTGGCTACTTTTCTGTTTATACACGTAAAATTTATTTATTTTTATAATTTTTGTATATTGTCCCTTGTGTCAATTTTTTGACACGCACCTCAAATTATTTAGTGGAAAGAGAGTAAAGAGTGCGCAAACGTTTGTGAAGCGAATTCCAAACTTTACGCTAGATGGCTACCTTCGGTAGTTTAACATTACAACTATGTATTTCAATATTCTAAAAGATAGTGACATTCTTTTTTTGGCAAGTCTGTGATGCCCACATGGCTATCTTTCTTTCATAAACGTAAGTTTTATATATCGATAGATTTTTTTTAAACTGTCTGTTGAAACTGATTAAAGACTTAAGAGTATTATTTCGTGATCTTAGCTCAGGAAATGAAGCAGAGTACAGATTTTCAACCTGGGCCTCAACAGGCACAAGAAGAAGAAGCAGGATTAGACAAGGAAGATATTTCTGTTTTAAGACCTTCTATCAGAACCAGCGTTACCAACCTTAAATACTTTGCCGAAACCTTACAAAACGGAACCCCAGAAGTAGCCTATTTTACTGTTAAATTTGATTTTCAGTGTGATTAATTTAAGCTTTGCCTCTTAGGTTCGGTACATGTTGACCAATGAATGTGACGTCGTTTTGGAGTGCAAAGTTTGCAGAAATTTGTTCAGAAGCTTAGCCAATTTTCTTTCCCATAAGAGGTTCTATTGTCAGCAAGATTTCGTTCCAGCATTTTGCCACAAAATCCACCCTAACCATGGTCTCAGCACCATTTTGTGCAGAAAAGAAGATGAACTTGGACCAGTTCCCCTAGTTCTAGAACCTGAACCCTTTACAAAAGATGCAGTTATGGAACCTTCAGTCAAAGAAGAGTCATTGAATAAAATTGTTTGCAAGCTTCGGGCCAAAGCTGAACATACTCTGGTATCGCCAAATCCTCCTTATGAAACACACACACCAGTTTATCTCGAACGAACTACGGAACCCTTACCAACAGTGCTCTTAGAACCCATTTGTCAAACTCAGAACGCCGTCTTTCAAAGCGTTGAGAGCAAAGGGAAATTGGAAAGTATGCGTCACCAAGTGCGAGAACTTCGCAAACGAAATTTACGGAAAAATCGAGCTTGGATGGATTGTAATGGTCATATTACTCCCAGCTCAGAGCAGGTTGCTGAAGCCAAGCTTTGCATTGAGGAAGATGATGGGGAAGATGACGGTGATGACCAAGGATTAGATTTAGAAGACAGAAAGTGTCGAATTTGTAATTATATACCACTGCATTCAAACTTTTAAAAAGTTGTTTCCAGAAAGGACACGTGACTTTAAGGAATTTAATTTTGCAGGCAAAATAATTTTTCCTGGATTGAACGCAACCATTCGTCACATGCGGGAAGCTCACGTGACAACAAGATTAGTATTCCCGTGCCCTATGTGCGACAAGCGTTTTTATCGACCAGCTAGCGTTCGTCTTCACTTGGTACACGGTTAGCAAATTACCGTCTATAGTTGGACAATTTTATTTACCGTTCCGTTATTTAGATCACCACAAGTCCTCTCAAGAGATTACCCGATTACGAAAACTCATTTATCGCAGTTCGCTACTAGTAGGTATAAGACCTTGGGAAAACAGTAGATCCACCCCTTCAAGTGTAAGTCTTTTTCTAAAGTCTTATACGTTGTATAGTTTTCGTTTTCCCCCGCAGACAAAGAAAAGTAAACAAGGTATTCAGTTACGGTGGAATTATAAGGACCCCACATCAACAGCGTTGACCCCGAATCCACCACCTGTATTAGCTTCTCCTTTGACGCCTCCATTGCAAAATTGCAGTGAGCAACTTTCGTCGCTTGCGAATCCCCGATTGCTCAAAAGAAAGAACGATTTGAACATGGACGCATGACGAATGATGAGTTTGGATTACTTGTGGTTAATCTTGCGAATATCTTAGAACTCAGAAACAGAATGATTGCAAAATGCTGTGGGAATTTTACGTCACGTTTATTAAGTCAAGATCTATCTGTTATCCTTGATACACACAAATAAAACTTGAGCATGCTCCTGCGTGCATTGAGCTTACACGTATTGTAGCCGTAATTTCTGGGAAATATGGGTCGGCGTGCCTGAGAGTCGAATTCCAGTGTATCAGTTTACTCCCGCCCCCTTCTTCCTCCTGCCTTTTCTTGGACTGACCAGAGATTTGCTAACCACAACGCTTACAACTTCAATTGCATTGTACATTTATGCCCTGGTAAGAATAGTTGTTTCCAAGTCTTTCAACACGCGAGTCCAAAACATAACAAGATAAGCTTGCCAGTGTGATTTTAGGTTATTCTTTATGCACACAATTGCTCCGGGGAATCCGCGGTTGTTCGTGGAGCCTTGATTTGCTTGCGTAGCGAGAGCAAAAGAAGGGCTGACTCCAGAAAGAGCCAGAAGCAATTTACCAACCAATGTAAAAAGGTATTTGGGATTGGAATAGCGGGACATTCCAGGTGTGCATTCTGCCCGCGGGTCTGACACGTTAAAGAGCTGGAGAACCTCGACTTGTGGAGCTGGTGGAGCTCTTTTGTGCAGCGGTGCAGGTAAGAGCCAGCCAGTAAGCAATCGAGGACGGGAGTGTGTTTATTTGCTCTGCAACCTGTAGCGATTTTTACTTATTTTACCGTTATTTTTTTTTGTTTTGGGCTTACCACGTACCCCACTAGAAATTTGCAAGCAGCGTTATTTTAACAATCAACAAGTGGGCATTTTAAAACCGTGAAACCACACAAGAATGGCTGCGTAAACTTGGCGAAATAGGGCTTTTCAACCGAATTTGGATTATTTGTCCCTAATTCCAGCCACTTCAATTTTGTGCGTCGTAATTTCTTCTAAGCCCAGCAGGTAAGGGTCTATGTGTGTGGAAAGTACTCTTGTGTTTCCTTCCTAAATGTCGAAGTATGTGTCGTGTGTTCTTGTTGCGCCAATAAATAAGTTGTCCTCCAGGAAAAAGGAAGTTGGAATGGGGGGAAACCCATACAATATGTATAGGCTCTTTTTTGTTCTATTAACACAACTTGGTTTTATCTCGCTGGGCGAATGCAATAGGAGGAAAAGTTATGAATCATGTTGGCCTCCTTTCCCATTCCAATTCCCATCACACAATACGAATCTCTATACCAGTTCTGAGTTGACTCGACTCTTGCCTTGTTATACGTAAAAAGTTTCATCCACAACTCATTGTAGACACTTACCTAAAACACGTTTTGGTGACGGACCTGAACAAATGTGTTAGTCTCAGAATTTGCTAGGGAACTTTTTCATGGACTCCGGTCTTACTTTCTTGAACATGAAGCAACCGCCCTTCCCGGATGTTCGCCTCATGTGAGACAGCTACCGAACCGAAATTGGTCAATGACAGGTCAACAGTTCTTCTCGATCAACTTGAAATTCAAAGTTCGGACGGAAGTAAACCACACCCTACCTACTAAATGCAGTTCACTAAAAATTGATAGAATCTACGAATCTGCTCATGTTCCAGCTGAAACTGATAACCTTCTTAGAGCTCTGAAATCGTGCCTTTCCTTGCTAGTTTCGTCGTCCTATTTTTTAGCTAATTTGCATGAGCAAACCAGCTACATGAACTATAGCGAGCTACATTCCGTCGTTGGAAGGAAGTCTAACGGTGTATATCTAGTACGCGTTACTGATTAGCAAACAAGTTTGCTATTTTACACATTCAGTCGATTTGGGGGAAAGATTAATTAAATAAACTTTTTTTGTCACAATTACAGCCTTCCATGCGTTTAGAGGAACGATTGCCCAGAATGAAGACGTCCAACCTTCTCAAATGGGCACAAAACCACAAAAACAACGGCAATAAGCCAGGTATAAGGAACATTTCGCTATTCTCGCTCAAAATCATGTATAATTTAGCAGGTACCCGTAACTGGATCCACCCACCAGAAGCCCTATTACAAGGACACATCGCATACCTAGTCAAGGTAACGAATATTTTCAACAGTTGAGCCATTCGTGGCAGATGCAAAGCGAACTGTCAAATAAGCATAACGTGCACTGTGTTGTAGTTTTTGGGTAGTACCGAAGTAGAACAACCTAAAGGGATTGAAGTTGTCAAGGAGGGCGTACGCAAGTTACGCTTTTCGCAACAACTGCGTAAAGCTGAAGGACAACGTACGCCTAAAGTCGAACTTACCATCTCGGCAGACGGGGTGGGAATTCAGGAGCCTAAAACGAAACGTCTTTTGCACCAATACCCTTTGCATCGCATTTCCTACTGTGCTGACGATAAAGCCGAAAAGAAGTTTTTTTCCTTCATCGCGAAAGAAGTGGATACGGATCAGCACACTTGCTTTGTTTTCGTCAGTGACAAATTGGTACTGTTACTTTGTAACTCGAAAGAGCAAGCGTTTCAAATCAAAGCTTATCGTGGGTCTTTTCTGCTAAAACACCACAGGCAGAGGAAATCACGTTGACCATCGGACAAGCGTTCGATTTGGCGTATCGCCGCTTTTTGGAAACTACCGGCAAAGACCCAGACACTTTGCGTGTTCCAACCAATTCTTTACCTGCCAGAATTGCACGCTTGGAAAAGGAAAACGCAACTTTAAGGCAGAGATTAAAAGATCTGCAGGCCTTTGTTGACCCGCAACACTTGTCTGTCTACTTAAGCAGTCACGGAGTAAGGACTTTTAAACCAGCCTTAAATAAACAGATATACAATAAAACCTCGTTTTTCGCCAGATAATGGATTTGTTCTCCATCAATGAAGAACCCAGTTCTTCTAACGGAACCACCGTGGCTCCGTTGACAGCTTCGCCAACACCGACACCACCAGTTGAAGACTCTTTAATTTCAATAGATGCAGATATACCAACTATTACACCCATGGCAACCCCCGTCAAGTTACCGCCTGTTCCACCCCGTGTGTTCGAAAGTACCCCAAACGGTAACCAAACTCTTGATCCGCTTGCCAGTGCTGCAACTAACGTAGCCTTACCCACTCCACCTCCACGAACACTACGTATTATTATTTGGAAGCTTAGAACTCTTATTAATGGGTTTCTCTTAACAGTGAGCCCACCGCCTTCCAAAACCGGCCGTCAGAAAGATGCTTCTTCGCCTAAGGATTTATTCGGAGCGGATCCATTTGTGGCTAATTCCCCTAAGCCTGTGTTAGCTTTGGAAGATCCATTCGGGATGGGTCACTTCAGCTATGGCATGAATAACAACATGTCTGAGATCCAGGTTTAAAAAATTGTTAATGAAGAATGATTCTAAAATGCTGCGATACCTTAGGAGGGTTTGAGTCGAGGACTGAACTTTGGGCAAGACGACTTGACTTTGGAAAGCTTAGACCCCTTCCGCACCTGAACTACTTTATAGGCACAAGAAAGGGTGCATTTCTTGAACCCAAATATTTTTGGTGCCCTTATTCTCATGCTATGGGGAATAGAAGTCGAGACGTGCCCAAGGTGGTAAGCTACGAGGGGGAAGTGTGATATTCCAAACAAACAAAATTTCTCACAAAAAGCGGATTAAGGAAGGCAAGTATATATATGCGCAAATTCGATAGATTTATTTTACTCCGAACTTGAAAAGCATAACATGCGTTAATTGTCGTCACAAGAAAGCAAGTGTTGTTTAATATATGCTGTGCGCAAGGCTTCTGTTGAAAAAGGATACAACGCCGTTTTCCCAAAACTTGTATAGTTATTGGCAAAAATTATTGTAAGAAAGAATCTAATTTATGAAGGAAATTGTTAAACTTGTGGCTTTAATAAACTCTTGTCTAATCTACGAAAAACGTGGATGCCCCTACTAATGAACCCCAGGTATGCCCATCATAAAGATAACTGGCCGGTCGTTTTCCACAGTGACGGTTTCTTTCCTCATGAACTGGTTCGAAGTGCTGATCAAACCTCCGAATTCTAAGCGTGCGCCAACTATGAGAACCGAAAAAATATAATTTCTGTATACTATTTGATTCTTTTTAAATTACGCAAATTCCATTTCAGGCCTGTAGTGGTTACGTAAGCCGGCTGACCAATAGGGACAATGCCACACCACGTTCCGAATACGCGGTCATCAATGTGAATCTTGTGGCGACCAGTGGGCAACATCCAAGCAAGAGATTCTCCCGACAGCTGGTATAAAGGCACTCCCAAGATTTCGGGACCCACAAACAACGAGTTGATATTCGAAAAAATATGGTCCAAACGCCCAGTAGTATCCACCAAACTTATCACGCTGTTCACCTGTGATGATTTATCGTTATTCCAGGCAAAACACTTTTCCCCTTACTTAACCTTTATATCTCTGTCTCGAAGCTCCTTTCCGAAATATTGCAAACACTTCTGAAAATCAGTCTCATCTTGATCAGGAGTATGAATAATTTTGGCCCCACGCGAACGATAGTTCTGAAGCAGGTTCTGATCCACAGAATCAAAATCGCCCGTGATGAGGTCCGGTACTGGATGACTAACGCGAGATTCATCCATCTCTTTCAGCAAACGATCCCATTCCAAAGTACCTCCATCGACAGTCGCTCGCAAGGATGCTGCGCAAAAAAAAAAAAAAAAAAAAAAAAAAAAAATAACCGGCTTGCTTCGTATGTAAACACTTACCCCTGTTCCAAATTTCCATGACTCCCTCTTTATTATTGATGGGCTGGTTGAGGATAATTACGCCAAGCTTGTAATTTTTTGACTTGGCATTGAAGATTTCCATAGGGTGCCACTCGGCCATACCCAGATTAATCTTCATGGCTGCCCAATGAAGCCATGAAGCTGGAACCGTGTAGAACATTTGGAAATAGCGCAGGCTATCTGTTACGGCGTTCATCTTCAAAGCTGTCGGCTCTTTCCAGTCGTTGACAATGTCAAGTAATTGATTACCCGCACTTCAATGTCGAGCAGTTGCTTGATCCACCAAAGAAACACTTGGCGATCAAAGAGCAAGGGCAGTTATCTCACTACTAGTGCAAAAGTAGACTGCAAGAGCTCTTGATATAGTTTTGGCCTCTGTGAAAACTATGCAGCAAAGTGCCCACAGCATACAATAAACGTTGATGACAAAACGTCGTACCAACGCATATTTCGACTTTAGCTTTGACTTGGATAGATGTATCTGACCTTTGTCAGCTATACCGTACAACCTTGGTTTTAAAAGAAGAGAAACTATTGTTAGCTGTGACAACAGCTTATTTCTAAGAATATCAACACTCAGGAGATATTGTCAGTCTGGCATATATTAGAGACACTGCTGTATAAAAATGTTATTAATTAGTCCTAGTACCAGAAAATATTGCCGAGAAGCAAATTACTACAATTTTAGGAAAAACAACAACGTTGGACTTGTGTGAAACATGAAATTCTTCATCTAAATAATATAAAACATACCCTACCTTTAAAACGTTTAAGGATGCACAGGTGTAAGCAGCTTTATTAAAGCTTAACTTTTAAAGGTGACAGCAGCTTGTAATTAGGCAAACTTGGTATAGTGCAATTAAGATTCTAGATACACTTAAAGCAAACGCAATTATGTATCAATACAGCACAATATCAACATATCATATCCCATCATTCAGACGCACGTGCTATACCCACTCTTCGGCGCCAACCGGTTTATGGAACTGAAACGCCGTAGCGCGGCAGGGCGCGCAAATTCAAAAAGTACGACAACCTCTTGTGCAGAACCGTACAGTAAAATACGTGTTTTGTTTTACAAAATAAAGCTAAACATTAGGTTAAAATAAAGGCACAAACATTACAGCATCCTGCATTCCGTCTTAAGTATCTAAGACGGATGTCGGCCATGATTTTTCACGGAAATTACCTCGGTTGCTTTTTAATTTGGTTTTATGATAAAAAAAAATATACACAAGCTTAAAAGTTTTCAAGTCCTTTTAAATACTTTCCCAAGGGAAAAATACATAGACCGAATTTTGCGACAACCCAAGTTCAGGACATCGGATTATCGGACCATCGTACTCTCGACGCAAAAACGCTCCCTCTGGAGCTTCTTCGAAGATAAAAATATTTTGGGTAGGAAGTTCTCCGCTGGGGCAAGTTCCCAACTGCTTGTGATGTATAGGCCTACGCTTGACTTTCCTATCTATTAGGAAGTTTTCTAAATCAGCCAATAAGAATCGATCTTCCGTTTTAGCGCGTTCAGTTCAAAAGTATAATGGCTTCTAGAAGCGCTCCCTTCACTAAGGGGTTTGGGTCTCAGAGGCACAAAATGCCTAAACGCTTACACATTGGAGTTTCAACCGGGAAGGAAGTTCCGGGAAGAAACTTGCGCTAAAACTTCCAATGTGGCCCAGCGCCTTAAGCAAAATTCTTACTGGTGAGACAACAAGGTATATAGGTTTACACAAAGTATGAAAACATGAATCTTCCAATGTTGAGTTTTTGGAAACCTATACCTACTATAGGAAAGGTATTTTCCAAAGTGGCCAGCACGAAGCGTGACTTTATGTACATGTGATAATTTCCACAGAGAGTAATTGTTCATAATCTGATCCTCCTAATAAGTGGCGTAGCCAGCGATCCGCCCAGTACGCAAGTGCGTACCAAAGTTTCATAAGTCTAGGGCGCCAAACATATCTTAGGGCGCCAAACTGATCGCCAAAATAGACCGCCAAATGGGCGCCAAATCTGTAAAGTGCGTACCGTTAAAAATATCTAGCTATGCCGCTGCTGCTAATATGAGTTTAAAAGTGTACCACCTGGCCTACAAGTTGTCTGCACGAACGCAAAGTTTTCCCCTTTGCTTATTGTCACGCAGGCGTAAAACTATGTCAAAGGTGTTGCACCTCTACCACTATAGTAAAGCCCGAACACCTGGCGAAACAGCACAACTGGTTCTTTCGGTATCAGCGAGAAAAGTTAAAACAGAATCAGAAATACCAGGTTTGTTGTCAGACATCCGGATTCCTAGCCTCTTGTATATATTACGGTATTTGTAGGTTTACGATACGTATATAGTGTTGCTATAGGGAGTTTCGGAACTTCAACTCGAAGAACCTTATAGCGTAGGATGCTAAATTAGTATCATCAGATTTCCGGAACCAGCCAGACGACGGAAAGGTAAGTCGGTCTTAGTTAAATGAAATTAAGCTGAATGCAGTGACTGAACAAATAACTTCTGAAATGAGTGACTGCGAGAGCCTACAGCGTCTGTATTGACCTGTTTGCTCGAATCGATGCGATTGACCTTAGAAGACGTGGATCCAAGTGGACCCAACCTACCTCGCTGCGCACAGTTTTCCCACCTTAGTCCATCTATTCCTCCCATTTATCCTTGACGTTGGAAGTCGGAATAATGGACGAGCGTCCAATGTCATTAATATCCTCTGGCATTCACTAAATTACGTACCAAGACATGATTCAGGACTTGCGCTTAGTGAACTCTTCACTCTACCCGACTTTTAGGTATAGATTTGGACACAATAGATTTGAAACGAGGAACCATGCTCGCCTTGCTCGTCTGCTTCGAATCCTAGATTTTCCTGCCAAAAGCTGGAGTCGTTTCTTTGACATCATTAACTTATTATTGCCATGGGTTGTGGTGCATCCAAAACGACTGCTTTAGAAAACGGGAATGCCTCAATGCCTTTCGGAACTCGAGGTAAAGAGTAACGATTCCAAATATTGCAAACCGATATGTACGGGTTCTATTCTTACAGAACGTAAGCCCCCGGTGGCCTTTGAAGTGCCAGCGGATAGTGAAGAGATTCAAGCCAATTCCATAATTAAAAACCATCCTCCAAAGCGCTTTCGTCGATTAGAGGATCAGCAGGTTCAATTAACCGTGGAACAAATTGCTGAACGACAAGCTGAAGCAGAGAAGCGACGATTAGAAGTAAGTCGTCAACGGTGCCTTGAAGTTGTTATAAGAACGCTGTTAATTAAGACTTGACATTTTTAAACTATTGATTTTCCTTCGTAGATTTTGCAACAACGTGTGCAAAGTGCCAGGATACGTACGGAACGGAGCGCAGGACACGTGCGGGCAAAACCTATTGAAGAGGTAAACTGCGAAAATTAAAATTCATTTGAAAACTTAAGTAAGCATGTTTCAGGGAGACGAGACTATGTAACCACATATTGACGAGACCGTTACCACGTGTGTTCCAAATTGTCACTGTGAAGTTTGAATTTGGCCTGTGATAGTACCCAATATGAACTGCATACAGAATCCACGGCTGCAGCACGAGTGCGAGAATTACTTTTGCATGCAAATAAATGTTTGGTCCAACTAAATTGATAACAATAACCGTCCATCCCGAATCGCCGTCTGTGCGTTTCACATAGGCTGTCGAGAAACTGATATTCAATACATGGTACTTTAAACAAATTTGAGCATGTATTCCGAACTGTTATGCAAAGTTTTTCTGCCCGGTATATTTCATTGGTCCTCAATAGGTTTGATAGTAACGTTAGGATTGAGATCAAAACTGGGTCGGCAAATGGCATACACGCCTGACCCAGTCTCCGGTCTTGTGTGCACACCATTTTGCGAATTCACGGCGTACGTGTGATGAGGGAAACTATCTAAAGGAGAGGGGCCTTCTTCTTTGGCAAACATAACTCCAATTTGTGAAGTGCGAACATGGTACGGGAAGTTACGATTGGCGGCGGAAGGCCTCGTAAGCAGCTACAAGAAACAAATGAGTGAAGTTTTGTTTTTTTTCACCTTTTTTTATACCAAGAAGGAAAGATGTCCTATAAGAGTGACAGAGTGTTCCACTCCCATCATAGACTTCTCTCGAGCCCACTTATCGACAATGTGGTTAGCAATGATGATGATAACTGGTCCGGACACGAACCACAGAGATGCGAAGAAAAAGAAAGGTAGGTAGAAGCCATTTTTCTCCGGGTAGTGTTTAAGCGTGAAAGCTGTGGCATACACGAACATCCCCCATCCGACTAATCGCAATGCTAGTAACCCATAGCCGGCTGGGCTTTCGTACATGTAAAGCACTCTGCCGGGATCGAAGTACTGCCAAGTTAAAAGACAAATATTGATTAAACATGATTGCGGAGAAAGTAAATGATGATACCAGTTTCTCATATGTAAATAAGGCAATGTACGTGACAGTATAGGTACTCATAAACGCAGTAATTTTGATCAATGAAGCCGCTCTTAGCCGGCCTCTCGTGACTGTGAAGCCTTTACCGAGCAGAACAAGTACCAACAACAGGAACCATTCGGCACTAGCTTCCAGAATTCGTCCTAAGCATGGCACATTAGTTTATTGCAGCTCCATCGTTTGAATTAGCGGCTGTGTACCAAAAACTCTACCCGCTGAGCTTAAATACCCAGTATGAGCATAGCGACCATACGCTACAGTTAAAAAGAGCAAGCCAAGTAACTGACAGTAAACCGAAACGACAAACAACTTGTAGGTACTATGAAGCATCTGTTTTCTTCGTAAACGTACTATTGTAAACACAAAGTCTATGAAAGTATCACTTGAGGCTAAGTAAATAAATACCTCCGCAGTACGTTGACACCGCACATAGACTAGCCTGGACGACAGTGAAACCCAAAAGCATTTGAAGAATATCTATAAAATTCGTGTTATCATAAGATTTCTAAAAGGGCGGTAACGGTTTTTAGTTGCGTACAGAATTCATCAGCTGAGTAGTGTCGGAACCAAATGTCACCTGGTTCTCCATTGGTCATCAAAAATCGATACTTCATATTTAAGCCCTTCACTCACGTTTGCCGTTAAGGGATGAAAACTGATTTGGTCATGAGTTAAATTGATTTACCCGAGTGCTCTGGCAATTTGAAACTGCAATATACCACCATCGCTCTCTGGCTGTACGAAAAGTTCGATTGCCAGAGCATCTGTATAAGGCGCGGTCTCCATGCAAGCGAACAATATCGCATCCCGCTGCTCTGAACGACGTGGTTAGATTAACAATCTGATTGTTCTCAAGTTGAAGTATGGATTCTTTCTCTTCGCATGTCTAAAAACAATCGAAGGGGACAAATTCAACGTTGCATGTAAATTTCCGTCTTTGCCGGTTTTCATTTCGCATTATACCTTTGTACTCCCATAAACTGACGGCCACTGGTCCGATGTATCATAATAGAGCAACAACTTGTAAACGGCATTATTCTGTTAAATTCACCAAATAGACATAAACTAATTAAACCCAGTGATTCAAGAAATAAAAATCGTTTAGAATTTCGTTACCAAGTCGTATTCTACTTCATAGCTGAACTGACCGTCCATGGAAAGGAAACAAAAGCGAGCAAGAAAAGTCCATGTCTGTTTTCGAGAAATTAGATAGTGTAAGATTTAAACGGACATTGATGTCATATAACGTACTTCCTGTGTTTTCAATTCCCCTTGGACGATTTTTGACTCTACCAACACGGCGAATAATAGAAGCAAGGCGAGAGGTATATACATACCTTAATCAGTTCTCAAGTTTATTGCTGAAAACAGTAGTACCGTAAAACAGTAGTAGCTCACGTAAATTCTTCCAAATCACACAACCTTCTCCATGTAAGTAATCATCTCGGGCGCTTGTGCTAAGCAGGTGGACGGATACAGTTCGCCAAATAGGTAACGTTGGGTGTCGAGTTCACTGGCAGGCACGTCATAGGTTGCTCAAGGTTTCTATGGATACCAGGTGGCAACACAAACTCGAAACACAACACCTGACATCACCAGCAACACCTAACAATAATGTATGAAGTACGGCCCATTTCACCTTTGGAGGGTCCACTCCACCCCACGCAACGGAAGCACTAAACTAAAACCCAATAACGAAAAGCCGCACGCATCTACACGAGAGTTAATTTTTCGTTCGCTTTACGTTATTCATCACATCAGTAAAATGTATTCAGAATCGCCTAATTCATCATAAAGTTACTGGGACCCATTATAGTAGAACAAAGGAAGCCCTGTCAGGTACTATATACAGTGTAATTAATGATGGACGATATAATTTTGGAAAACGACTTGAAGAAAATCTTTTCGGAGGAAGACAAAGGGAAAGATTAAAGGGTGTAAACTAGAAAAGGCTTAAAACGAGTAGGTGCTTCAAGACAATTTAATCAGCTTTCGTTTCTGCCTGCACCCGGCGCTGTACCCATGCCGGTATATTAGAGGGATTCGACCAAGACAATTTAGGGTTAAATAAAACCAGACGGACTAGAACCCCAACGACTACGGTGGAAAACAACACCTCTTTGAGTGACAAGTGATACGTAGCCAAATACCAGACATTCACAGCATGTACCGCAATGTCAAAACCGGTACCTAAGATATTAATACATTTTAAGATTTGGATATAACATAAGCTAATAATATTCTTACCCAACACGAGATCCCATTGTAAACGACTTTTCTTCCAATCCAAGGAGCTCCAACTAATTACCTAGTTTTCGTACATAATTTCAGTAACCGAGATTAACCCTGAAAGTTATAGTTACAGTACTTTTCTAGTGAACGACGCTTCGTCCCACGTAAAAAAATAGGTCAAATGTTGGACAATTTGCAGCGTGGCAAGTAGCCAATATTTTCCAGTCACGAGAAACGCTGTGAGTGCAACCGTGAACGTGTCGATGAGAAAGTACATGCGAACTTTGACTAAATCCCTGCGTGGTAACAGCCGCCAACCGCACAGCACCACTGTATGGGTGATAACATGATAAAATTCCATGATGAACATCATCAAGGTTAAACCTGACAAGAACTCCTGCAATATAAACGTAGCAATAAATTAAACGCTGTAATATATACTAAATTGGGAAAAAAGGGCGAAGTATTGTTGGTCACATAACCGCACTCCAAGAAAAGTTAACTTTCATCCATAAACAAATGAAAATACATTACCATATCTGATACAATTTTGTTTCCCTGCTGACAAAGCAGAAGAGCGTCACTTTTGAGCTGTCAAGATTCCAGACTCGTTGCCTGCTCTCCTTTGGCAACTGCGCAAATGCAACGGATAGCAGCAACCTCTATAGCAAAGGGAGAACTTTCAGGCTTAGAAAAAGTCGTTTTTGAACTTTGCTTTCTTTATAATGAAATAAGAACTGTTTGCTATAAAAAAATCCTGTGACATTTTCATTCCGCTCCTTTATTGAATGTAGCACTTTTTAAATAGAGCTTGTTAATAGAACGGAATTACATTTGGAAGAAGAAAAGATCAATACTTTTTACGTTCAATGCTTCGCTGTTTCATAATTTTTCCTCCATGCTTTCACTTCCTTCTCCTATGGCAATCCAAACGTACTCATTGGAAACCTTATTTATACTTTAATTTTTTAAATATCTTAATTATTTAATAGTTTTAATTATTAATTTTTTTAATACCTTAATTATTTAATACTTTTAATTGTTACTTTTTCTAATACTTTAATTTTTAAAAACCGCATCACTTAATTATGCCTTGGCTAGACAGCTTTGTTGCTGTCAGTTTTCTTGTATACCTCTCGAATGCCGAGCTCCAGATTTATGAAAAACGGACCCGAGTCAGCATATTGTACAAACTTAAATCTTCTGCACTAAAAATCAAACATGAAAATAGGTGCTACGGGAACATATGTTGTGTGCTAGAAAATAACTCTTCGAAGCTATGGAGCCGTCCCAGTTAACCCTTGAAGTTTTCAAAGCTGAACCAGCATCACGCATCGAATTAAAGTTATATATATAGAGAGACGGCAAAAACAGCAATGATTGGTTAAAACGATATGTGTGGTGTGGAAGTTGGGGTTAACTAATACGCTATAGACAAAAGTAAAACAATGATTTGAAGAAACAACTAATTTGCAAGGCATTTGAACCCGCAGCACATCACCCAATAAGCTAGAAGAGCTTAAAAATGCGTGAACACAATTCTGTGCAAACACATTATATATAGTACTACTCTATAATAAATATACGTGTAAGCATTTATTTACCACTGGTCTGCTATTACGCAGCTATCACGGACTGACATTAACAATAGAAAACCCTCCGATGACCTTGAAAAAAAAATCTGCCTTGTTTTGGGAAGAATAAAATGAGGGCAGATGTTCCAACTTCTCAAGTTGACGCATATATATGTTACAAGGCGCTGCATAAATTCGTTTAAAACATGAGAAAAGGCATAACGTCAGCACAGTACGACCAATACGAAACAGATACGCAAAAGTTGAATGCTTGTGTCAAATTCCCAGTTCTTTTACGACAACGTAACACACACACACAGCACCCTGTTACAAAGTGTCTGGCTTCTATAGCACAGTAGTATAATGTGAAACTAGGTTGCTATATCTCGCTGTCTCTAACCAAACTGATAAACTCGAGCATATTCACATACGCAGTACAACATATATGTATTTACTCCAGATAAAATTTCTTCACTCAGAATCACTCGTGTCAGCTAGAATGTTTTACCAATTCTAAAAATAGAGCATATAATACGGCGGTCCATAAAATGCAAAATGCACCATATAGAGACAAAAAGAGCTTCTCGCCACGTCTCCGAACACTTTTCCTTGCAGGCAAATCACGACAAAGTAGAAAGCAACTCGTAAATAAAAAAATAACTTTCACATAAAATAATAACTTTCTCCTTAAACAGGTTTAAAAGTGACACGTAATAAAAACAGCGAGACAATAAGAAGGGTTCCGACAATCCTACTTCTATTATTCTGGCTATTAGCACGAAACATACACAAAAGTTAGTTCCTGGCTTTGGGACGAGCTTGCAATAATCCCTTGACCTTTGTAAGAAAAAGAAACGGGTTACTCAAACTTTAGCAATAGCAATTTAATTAGCAATACCTTCTGTCTGTCTTGAGCAACCAGTTCGATTGGTAGTTTCTTTTGGGCATTGCGTATCTTTTTATCAGCGCCGGCTTGTAAAAGTATATGCACAAGAATCAGTTGGTCTTCCTCAGAAGCTTCTCGCAAAGTTGCTGCGGAATGCAAAGGTGCATTTTTGTTGTACATTACGGCATTGGCAGCTTCAGGTGCGCATCGTAAAATGTGCTTCAACAGTTCAGGGTCTCGTTTCTCTACTACGATATGAACGGGGCTTTTACCGCCTGTCGACTCCTACAATATACAAACATTAAATGCTTATCTTCATTATGACATAATCTTACCGGTTGGGAGGCATTGGCCCCATGCTTAATTAATAATTCGATTATTTGAAAGCAGGACACCGAACGGGGTGCGGGTAAGCCGTGAGCTAGAACCGCCTCATGTAAAGCTGATCTGCCTATAAAAATGTATAGTTTTTCAGTTAGTGATACAGTGATATAAATGAGCTCAATCAATCTACCGTTATGATTAACAGCGTCCAACTTAAATACGGGCTTTCCTGCTGCCGTTTTAATGCGGAGCAAATACTCCAAACAAGAAGCGTGTTCGTCACCTTTGGAAGCAAAGCGATGTATGAGTTGGTTGCCTTGGCCGAAAGTTTTATTCAAATCTAGACCAAGTTTGACCATAGTTTCCGCCACGTAACCAGCAATTAATGCTCGCTTGAACTGCACTGCCATAAATAAGGCCGTCTAAGTAGAATACATTTTATTAGCCTTTACTTAGATTTTTAGAAACGATGAGTTCAGTGTACTAACCACTCCCTCATTGACCGCTTCGAATGCTGAAGGACAGCATTTGGTTCTTTCCACAATAGCATATACTTCTTCCAAGGCGCAGTTTGGGCTTGCGCATACAACCATTAATTTCCTAAGATTAAAAAAATAGATCATAAAAAATAACCCTGGTAAGCAACATAATCCTTCAATAACCACTTACGTGTCCCCGTCTTTATCCGGATCTAGAAGATCATCATTAGACAATTTAGCGGCTGCACGCAGCGCGTTTTCCTTTTTAATAGGATCTAAACGTGCCTGGATTTCCGCAGTCGCGGTGCTAAAACGTAAAGGCTCGGAAATCTTAAGCTGAAACGGGGAACGAATTCTGCCAACGGTTTCATCCGATGGCACACGAGCTAGAGACGAACTTGATACATTCTGCGCTTGGAACTGGACGAAATTTGACCGCTGCTCAGGCGAAGGTGGTGCTGGACTTTCAAGTCGACATGCTTGAGGACTTCGAGTGTAAGCGTCTCCCCCAGGTCTTCGCACGGGTGACTGAGCTAACAAAGGTGTGAGTCCTGCAATAGGACTTCCCGGGCTGGACCGCTGCTGATCATTGTAATACACACTAAAAGGAGCAGTCTGTGGACTGTTTTGGTTAAACAAGTCTGCCTTGATGCTCTCGAACGGGTGAATTTGTGTCTGAAGAGGAGATGCATCTCGAGAATCGTCGTAGGCCCACGAGGGAAAACGGGAGGAACCCGGCGAACCTGAGGAAGCCGAAGTAGTGGGCGAAGGAACGTTAACGGGTTGTTTTTGATGATCGTACATCTCGAAGGGCCTCTCTTCAATATTAGGTGGCGTAGGCATGAAGTTTATTAAAGGCGTATTCATTTGTACTTGCCCGAAATTCGGTCCCTTCATTTCGCTGCTCGTAAAAGGTGCAAAGTAGTCATAGATCCCTTGGTTCTCAGAACCAGGGTTAAAGGGCGAAGTAGGAGCTCGTGGATTTGAACTTGGTTCGGGTGAATTATTCTGGCCTTCCGTTTTTTCTATATAGTTTTGAATGTCAGCCAGTACATCGGGATTTTCACAAGCGGCTTGAATGAAATTGTAAATATCTATAGGAATACCCTCGTCGTTCAAATCGGTAAAAATTCCCGGCTCACTGCATAGCTGGGTGATTTCTGGAAGAATCTATTCAAAGAAAAGAAAAGCAGAAAAGAAAGAAGGAAGTAAGAACAACCGCTTAATCTTGTTGTAAGTTAGCCAGTTTTCCGTACCACGTCGTCCGGCCAGAACAAGTCGCTTTGGTCAGGTCCTGAACCTCGATTGGGTTCAACATTTCGGATTGATCCATGCTGATTTTGCATCGCCTGCAGCTCCACAAGAGGAGGTTGCAAGCAAATCTGTTGCATCGGTCCGACAATATTTCGAACCTTAAAATAAATGTAAAGCGGTCATAACGCTCGTTAGATTTACAAGGTTAAGAGCTTGTTTTGAAGACGCTTGCAACTTTTGTTCTCTATTTACCTGATACTGATCACGGTCCTCCCCTAATGTGGTCTGCCCGTACGGATAATAACGGAATTGGGAAGAAGTTTTGGTTCGATCATGGATTCCACGGTCAATCAAACGAGGCTTGTCGGTTGCCTTGGTAATAGCAGTAGCTACGTTATTCACATTACCAGTTCCTCGTTCGGAGTTTTCTTGACGTTGCCTTATGTTGTGCCAAAGCAGGTGAATAAATTCCAAGATTTTGTTGTCCGAACGGAAAGCATCGAAAAATAAGGGCAACATACCCCGTTGCACGGCCTCTTTTAAGTACAGACATAGCAATGCGTGCACGCGGGCTTTAAGAACTTTTAGTTCTTCATCAGGATGTGGGGTTTTGATATGCGGCTGCAAGAATCGCAAAATTCGGCTTTCCGCTTGCTCGAAGTATGAGCGACAAAACGCTATCAACTCGGACTCCTCTACAGCCTTTTTTCCGGCTATGGGGCGGGCATTGTTGAGCTTATTCGCACTTGCAGGAGCAGTAGTGGGCAATGCCGTTAAAACTTTCGGTTTGCAAATCATGTTTTCATCACTGTTTTGAGTGTTAGAGTTCACGGGTCCTCGAATAACGCTGGCTGAATGAGGCTTTTGCTCTTCGGCTACGTTGCTTGTATTTTCGGGGGAAAACGACCGAAAGGTCGCAGAGTTAACTCCGTCTTTTAAGGATAAGTTGGAGGCCATATCTGCAAGCTGAAAGATATCAGGCAAATCTCGAAGAACACGGTTTTTCTCTTGCAGCTCAGCCGATGAATTGTTTTTGACAGAAGGGTGAGGGTGATATAAACTGCGTCCGATGACAACGGATTCAACCGGGATCATTTTCAGCTCCATGGTTTCCTTAAAACATGCCGTATAAGTCACACGAGCTCCACTTTCCTTCGTAAAACCCAGAAAGATCTATGGAGAAAGAATAGATAGTAGAAAATCCCCGTTAGTCTTAAGCCAAACCTTTATTTGACAGTTAACCTTTAATCAATAACGTTTTTAAAAACATTCAGGCAAAGGAAAAGATATCCACTAAGAAATCTTATCGCTTGTGCATTTTGTACAGCTGCTGACGCATCGGCATGAAGTTTCTAATTTAATGCAATCTTTTGACAAGGTGGATATTTGTTATTGATTAGAGCAAAACATTGATAAACTTGTGTAAACCGGACAGCTAGCACGTAATGATCGGAGCGAAAACTTACGGTCTTAGAAATTCTTCTACACAACTAACTAGCAGAATTGTTTTGCAAATATGGCTTTTGTTCGTTTCAAAATGAAACCCAATTAAATAATTCCGAAGTGTTATCTAGGGTAAAATGGTAAAACCAATAATTGGAACCTAAACTATAGCGCTGGGACTATATACAAATTGCAAGTGACGTCAACTGAATTCGCTTCAACTGTGTGGTAGCAGGCGTTCGACAAACCGCAACTTCGTAGCCCAAAGCACGTCACTGACGAAATCGCTTGAATTGGAGCCACAAGAAGGCGGAGCTATTCCTTATTGACGCACCCAGACGTCAAGCTGAAGCTCAAACAAGCTCGAGGTAATCAAGTTATATTATATTATGTACGCACTACACAGCGTGCGAAACATGACTGGCGCGTTTTTACATAAAATGAAAATTAAGAAACCCTTTGTATAAAGGTGGTGAGTAAATCGCGTAAGGCTGCCTAGAAACTGCCATTACAAGCGAATAAGCTCCTAAAACTAATCGTGGCCCCTTAACGAGCTAAAATGATAACTTAATTAAAAGCCATTATTTGACCTCGCTCTTTCCTATCGGCTCTTCACTACAGAAAGGCAGCATAATGACTAACAGAATAAGCAAGGTGGGCTATGACGCACGGACGTCATTTTAAAGAAAGCAACAAAATGGCATTTTAAAGAAAGCAACAAAATGGCATTTTAAAGAAAGCAACAAAATGGCATTTCAACTGATAAGTTATATACATAAAAACGGCTTTGTAGCACGGTTCGTATACTATAACAACTATTGCTGGCCAACGGAGACCGATAGCCCTTAAAAGGGAAGAACACAAATGGAAGAACCTGATCTTAAAAATTCTACGAACCGGTTAAGCGGCAAGCAACTTCGCTACAGATCACCATTGTTAGGTGGGATTTCCCCTCATCATAGTGGTGAGCGGAAATTACACAAGCAAGTCTCTTCATGGCAAGTACAGGTTGGCCTTGGAACCTAATGCGCCGAGGACACGTCCTTTTCATAATGCAATAACTTTCGTGAAAAGATTACAGATTATGGGAATAGCTTATGGCAGAGCTCTGCGCTTATTTCCTCTCAAGTGAAGAAAACAAGAAGCTATATCACGTAACATAATCCATATAGAGATTAGGCCGTGACCTTAGTCAGTATATGCCTCCTATTAATTATTTGAACAAGACGTGATATACTAATAAGGCAACAGGTTTAATGAATGATTAATAAAGCAGTACATAATGTGTTTCATGATCATGTCACATTCAACCGGCTATAGCGCCCGTTTGCATATTCCTTTACTTCGCACATGCCCCAGGGAACATGCTAAATTCCATGTCACGTTCTATGGGCGTTGCATAACCATGACATGTACAAAAATGGAATTACGAACGTATTCCAAACTATCCAAAAATATGTAACATCATCCAGCTCACATGAAATATTCCAAGGTTTTAATTCTATACAGAGGAACTGAATGAGAAAATTAGGGACGATGAGAACCCCCGTTTAGTATCGAAAAGGAAATACGGTTTTACCAGCAAAGCGGTCCTAGTTACGAAATCGGCAGTAAAATACCCGACGATTAATACGGGACTTGACGTATAAGCACCAACGCTAGATTTAACCTGAACAAGAGAATCAAAATGACTGGATATAGGAGCTAAGTTAATAAGAGTTTCCATGTTCTACACGCGGCCAACCTTATTATTTATGAACACCCTTAAAAATTATCCAGACAAGCAAAAACGGCATGACAGTAAGAACCGAAAGAGAAATTCGTTTTCTAGGACGACTAAACGCACGTGTACCATAATTTAATTCCTGTGTGTGTGATGTGAAGTAGTTCATACACTTTGTCCTGCCATTCTCGACTTGTCTCTCTCTACTTATCTTTCCAACTGCATTAGAACAAAATTGTGCCAAGATTTAATGCTATTCAAAGAATATACACCTGTCGTAATGTCATTTCATTGAAAGGAGTTATTGCATACCTTAATAACTCCGAAACTAACAGATGTTACCGCAGTTTCCACGCAAACAGGATAGGAAAGTCATTCAAATGGATGAGATTGTCATTCAAAACGCACTACAAACTGGAGCTTATATCTTCCTGAGCGACTCGAGTCAAAACTTGTCACATTTCACAACCTCGCAAATACTTGAAGTCGTGCATTAATTCTAGGATTTGTGGTGGACACTGGTCTGCATAACTATGAATAATCAAATAGGGGGTAAATTGGCGTATTGCCACGTTATACGATATTCTTTCACTCCAACTCGACGACTACTTCGCGTCCAAACTTCACTACGGCCCTGGGAAGAATGAACTAAAAACCCGGGGTTCACAGCTCTCCCTTCCAGCTACAACACTAAAACCGGATGCGTTGAGTATTTCCCCAGTGACGCGGGATAAGACATGATAAATTATACCATTCTCGACTTCGGCTTTGGCTTGTTCACCTTCGACTAATGACATCTATTGCTTTATTTTTTTAACTATATGCTTGACAGTGCAATGCCGGATTCCATATTCTAAACTCCAACTATTCTGGTCTTGCATAATCTCATTGGCCGTAAACATTAGATTATGGTAACCTCATTTTATAATTGTGTACTACTTTACCTATATGTATCCACGAACCCGACGATATCCAACCAATGCATGCAACCCAATAACTCTACAGTATGTCTAATAAAAGAAATACAACTTACCTGCCATAATCGCGGTAGTTGCGATGTAAACGAAAGGTCTAAACGGCCTTCGCCAAAAAACAAAGCCAACCATATGTTTCCAGTCACGTGAAAAGACTAGAGAAGCGAGCGGGTAAACTAATCCGGTAAACTTCTATCTTTTATAGAACGACGAACCGATATATACAGCACTAAAATTTCCGCCTGCTACTCAGCGATAAGTACGAGATGGATGAGAATCATTGGAGCTCTGTGCAGATCTTCTGTAGATGCTGGTCTGGCTAACTAACCCACACGAAAGGAGTTGCCGTAGTGGTCAAAAGTCACTAGGTTTAGTTTCTAGGCAATTAGTCATATTACTGGCTTTTTCTCGATAGCCTGAATTTTTACTACTTTTTTTTTGGTCGACACAAGTCCAGTCGCGTAAGCTCACAGCAACAGAAATTTAAACTTTCTGAAATTCGGTCTATACGCCGCATACTGAGTTGTGGTTGACTCCTAAACGACCCCCACGAGGGCCACGAGACGCCTGATAAGCACAGATCACATTTCCATCATATTTACATGCTAAGCGTAAACACATCTCTTAAAATGCGATGCAGTTTATACACTTCAAGAGAACTAACGAAGACAAGTTACAATGGTAATAACTTAGCTTTAGTATGGAAGTTTCAAAAGGATCATACTATACTTATTGCAACGAACAAAAAGTTAATTTTCCAATTACAGTAACGGATGCCGTACGGCTTCCAAGAAATAGTCACCTTTCTAGTACGTACTATAGAAAGGTGACTAATTATTTAGAAAATAAACTCTAACACGAGTATAAGCTTAATAGGTTTCTTGGAAAAGCTCATATCGTCTTCACGAGCCTTTGCTTAACGGAAACTGGCTCCCAATTTCACCAGCGTTCACGCAGCAAAAAAAATATATAAAATATATATATATATATATATATAAAATAGTGTTTTGATACTCGCAGATCTAAGTTTGCCTTGCGCAGCAACCACTTTCCAAGCGCATGGCGCTTCCCAAGAGAATACAAATAAGGACCTGCACTAGCTTTACTCCTGTAGCGTTCCAAGGGGAACGGGAATTTTTGGCTGACTTTTTGGCTATGGTAGTGAACCTTTTCTGCGAAACATCTACATACGCTTACACTTCGATAGCCATCTTTCGCTTCCTGTTAAACCAAGCCCACAAAAAAGGGCGTTAAGTGGAAAAAGTAATAAAAAAGCAAGACCTGCTACGCAAGTACGTCAGCATCTTAGTCAGCATACGAAGCGTTTTAATTCGCTTTCCCGTGAAATCCGTAAGCAGCAGTGCTTGCTAAAAACATTCTTTATCATACAGGCTATAAAACAGGCTACGAGGATAACTATATAGAAACCTAATTTTCGCAGCCTCGAACGCCCAACTAAATTTACATTTGCAAGTTTTTAAGGAAGAAAATACTTACTAGTTAAAAATCCACATAAGGTCTTCAAACCGCTATCTTTGCCCATCGTTTGATTCCACAAGCGTTGAAAATCAAGGACAAGCACCTTCAAACGAACAACTCGTCTGATCAAGGTTGCAGAAACGTATAGTTACTACTTATGTGATTGTGTAGTCCATAGTTAACTGAAAGGAGTTCGTGCAAATCTGTTCACGTTGCAGCCAGCTTTGTGACGTCAAGCATTCAAAGCACACTTCTTTCGTTAAGACGTGTACTTTACCATTAATGGGTGAATGTATTTTAAGAAAACAAGAAGAGAATTAAGTCCCGTAGATTATAAGTTAGACACAAGACACCTACCATTCGCACTGTATCTCGTATGAGCACAGAAGTAGACATATCGTACCCTTTCATACATACACAAACATTCATGCAAAGCGTCCGAGGTAGCAAACCACACCATCTTTACCCTAAAATAGTCCTCCAAGATTGTTACCAACACGTTACACGGATGATTACAACTTAGGCTCTTTGTCTCTGGTTGAATCTGGAGAAAGTCAGAGCTGAGTGACCGGCGCGGTGGAACCATAGTTGTTTAGGGGAACTAGAACGATGTGGTTTGCTGCGATTTCCTAGGTGCTGCCTTCGATTCCCCTAAAATCAAATGAACGCAACAAAAGCAATTATATCCGTTATCTTAATGCAGTGATAACTTGCATATCAAGTTCTATGCTATCGTACATCAAACAATACTTCCCTAATCCCGAGCTAGAACTAGGTATATACCTCATACCAATTACGTAATGGAGAGTAACAAAAGGAAGACTGATATGCAAATGCAACCGTTCGAAATGCCCTAACCTGCAGTTATGTTATTTGCTAATTTTTTTCTCCAAGGAAGGAGGAAAAATCACCATTGCGTCATGTTTAAACAGAAGTAAAGTAGTAACCAATTTGGAGTAATTCTGTCGTCGTAGGAACCGGAAAATGGCGGGACTTTTGATGCAGAGCAGTTCAATGAATGAACTAGAAGGAAACACTTACTTGTCATTAAAGAGCATACTCGCTTTGGAGTTCGCCCAGTATGTAATCACGAACGCCAAAATGGATACAATGGCCCCCGAACAAAACGTCACTGTTTCGCGTGCTTTTGAAGGCTGCAAGAACATTCTCAACGACGAAACTTCCCAGCGCGATTCCGTCCACGAAGAATACTTCCCGGAACTCCAGTCATAATCTAACGAAAATAATAACTAACTTGTTAAACGGTATTTTCTGTGAATGCATTTCTCTACAAATATAACTTCTTAACTGAACCACTACACAAAACAGTGGAAAAATCTTAAGCATTTTCCAGTGAGACATACCATCAATGATGAAAGCCGGACTGACAGCGGGGGACAATTTGACGTTACTCAAGAAGCAAGCTCCATTCCTTTTCTCTTGGCTTGACTCGCCCAACCAGAAATAATGATAGATCTAACAAGTATAATATATTTAAAAAAGAAATGGAACGATAATCATTTTAAGACGTCTTAGTCTAACATATTCCTACCTCATTAGTCTGAGGACCACTACAAGTCGTTTTGTTTAGCGACACTACCTTGCCCGTAATAGAAACTAGAATGTTTCGTATAAGAAGCGTATAAGCAGTTTCGGGCTCTGTGCTCGAGCTTGAATGGGATACGCCCACATAAGTGGAAATGGTGGACCTTCGACCAGGGTAAAAAGGTCCGTTGATGACGGAACGGAATAATGAACAGTTGGCGGACTCCAAGGCACACCCTAAAAAGGACTCTACCTGAAATTCGTATTAGCTGCCTGTTTACGAAATTCAATTTAGTTCATTACCAGAGTTTGATTAGCAAAGGCATTGTCAGGAAGCTGTTTACCGGTAGCAATTTGATACACCGATGAAGCGACTAGAGTGGCGATTCGGCTTAGATGAGCTGACAGTACTTGCTTGGATGTACTGTTCTCAAAACCTACGTTATGTTTGTCGTCCAACTCACTATTGTAAAATCTACAAAAAAACACATGTCTCCATACATTTCCCAAACATTTTAACATAACAAACTTACGTATTAATGAACGTTTCTTGGTGATTACTAAGGACAATACCAGGAATGCTGAGATCAGTTTTTAAAAAACTTTGTAAAGACGCAGGAGGTAAAGGAATGTTACTGGAAACGTTGCGCAGGATCACATTACGGTTAGGAACATTTGCATTATTGGTGACCACGTTTACTAGCTGCTTAACCTTTGAAGGGGAAAACACGATAAGAAAAACACGTACTGTATAGTGGTACCTTTTCTGCCACATCAGGATTCTTCAGGATCGACAGTGGATCCGTATGGATGTATACCGATCCTTGTGTTGCTTTGGGACTCAACTGTCCCAGTTCGATGACCGCTCGAATATGCTGAGGTTTAATTAATGGCATTTGATTTGGGTTGTCTGGATTCAGTGCCTTGGGAAACACCTCACGTTGCATATCATATAGCAAACGAGACGATCCTATGTAATCGAACGCTTCACCGTGAAAGAGAACGAAGATTACATTGGATACATTGGCCACTGAAGGGTCCATTTCATCGCGGTATTGTGACAAAATCTGAGCGGTAGCTAGTAGCGTCGCGACTCCGGTGATTGCTGAGTCTGCACCAGGAGCAATTTCATCAAACATCGTAAATGAATCCATTCTAGCCACTATGAAGACAACGGACCTGAATAAATTAGAGAAGCGCTGACTAAACGAATTTTATAATTAGCACTGTGGTCTTACTGGTTTTTAAATTCCCCTTCAGTCTTGTTGGAAGGTAGTAAAGGAAGATATACATTTTGGTTACCCAGGGGATCACAAAACAACGCTAATGGAAACGAGAAACGGTCGTAAGTCTGAACGTAAATGTCATGAAGACATGAGAATAAGCGAAGTTAATTTACATTGTTGGGGATTGATGTAAGAATCCAAAATGCCTCTTCGAATGCACGTGGGTGAATTTACCGCTGCGTACATGGAAGACTTTAACTGCACCGAACAGAGAGGCCACTCTCTTGGCTGGCCGTCGATAGGAGCATTGAATTTAACGAAGCACTGCAGAAAGAAAGAAACCCATGATGCATACAACCGAAAAATCCCTTTTCGTTTAAACTTACATCGTTGATGAGAATAGAACGATTTTCCTTTCTTATCGTGTCCGTCTCATCCAAGTAAAAGATGGGAAATTTCCAGTCTTTGAACAACATACTGTCCCCTGGTGGGTTCCATGGCTTGGCTTCACAGTAACCGAATAAATCTGAGCTCTGAGCAAGGTCGTAAAGTCCTAAACAAACGTCATTTTAGTATCTGCAATAGACGTAAATGCAGTGGGGTTTTTACCAGAATGTCGATTCGGGCACCGTTGATCTGGGGAGTAAGAAGTCGGGTATGGATATTCTGTGCTGTTCAGCACAATGACCCCACTAACCTTGCCAGAGTCCTCTAATCTCGTCAATACTTGCCTTAAGAGGATAGGCATTCTTAGAAAAAAATAGCATTTGCATAAAAATTAGACCTACATATGAAAGTCCCTTGGCAATAGAAGCACTACATATGGTGCATGTGGTCCTTTTTCAATAAGCCAATCTAAATCTTCTTGTTCATGTTCCCCACTAATCAAATGAACGACACCAACATCTCCAGACCTAGAAGCTACAAAAAGGGTGTCTTTTATGTACATACAATGAATAATTTGGCAATAGCATTATATGATTATAAAAATTTAAAATGTTGCAAGACCAAATTGAAGTGAAAACTTACAACTGCATCCAATTTGGTTTGTTGCATTCAATCTCCGGAAACAGCTAAATCCACCGTCAATGCTCTGGTAAATTTTCTCACTCACTCTTGCCGAATTAACGTAGATACAAAAACAAATCACTGCGACATAAATGCTGAGTAAAATATGCATTATTCGCTACCAAATGTTAACTTTTTCAAATATAAACAATACTGACAGAAACACACGGAATACCGAATTACACAGAAGGATCACTTGCTAAGACGCCCTATACTCGTGAGCACTGCGCACGCACCAAACGGATGTAAACCAGGAACTTGCTTTGTTTTAGGCGCTTTAGGGAAATTTCTTACAGCTAATCTTCTTTCAAGCTTTAGACTGTTTTGTTCGAAATATATATATATATTATATGCACAATATACTTACACATATACTTGAATTGAAATAAGTTGCTTGGCTACAATATAATATTTTGAAATATGTATCGTTTCGATGGATGCGACCCGTATAACCTATGCTCATTATTTTGTTTCCAATGGTTTCGAGGGTGTAAAATCGATACGCGAAACGTCTAAAATGCGAAACTGCATTCTGATTGGCCGATTTCAAATCGCCGTTTCGCATTTTAGTAATTGTGAAAGTAGGGTCAGGCGAAAACCCTTGTGCGATGAAGCGAGGCGCTGAAACTGGTACAGCAGGTGAAATTACGTAATGGGACCCCCCTAATTGTAAAAATAGGACCAAAACGCTACACTATCTAGGTTTATGCAAGTTACCTTTCGCCTGTTCTCAGTCGAAGGTTTTTCAACGCTTGGTTGTAGCTATATATAATATATGTAAGAGGCATAGTTTTTTGTATTCGTGAATCATAATTATTGAAATGGTCGCAATGTATGCCATTTGTTCGACATAAACAATATCAGTTTCAATCCAATTCAAGAGACGTTTTTGACTTGTTCGAAAACATCAGTCTGAGATGGAAATTTCTTGTGAGCTCTTGTAGCAGTGTATGTGTTCCGTGCAGCTTAGAAGCAGCGAAGCTTCGCAATTGGAATGGACTGTTCGTTGTCAGGATTTTTCTCCCTCAAAGGGTCGAGCGAGTTGGGTTGCTTTATCTGAATATAGTACGCAGAGATCTATGGATTCTTATATGAGCTGGTTGTTTTGAATATATGTATTTAATTTAAGACCCATATTTGTATATAAATGAGTAATATCTACGGCATTTTAACAATAAATGTATTTGTTAGGTTTTTTACATTTCTCGAAACCCATACAATCACCATTCAAGGTTGCCAAACGGAAACTTGGCAAGCGATCATGGTTATTGACTATACAACTCCCAGGAAAATCGGAGTCAGCCACAGCCTTACTTAGGTTTGAGATAGTCTAACATTTGGTGCTTATCTGCGTCTTTAATTTGACAATCGTTGTAAAACGATCAGCTAACTAGATCAATTGCTCTGAACTGTTGGCAGACAGATCCATTAATCTCCATGCTGATTTTGGGTCTAATTCTGTTTGATCGCGGCACAGTACCCAGACATAATTCACTCTGAGAACCTTCTCGGGGTGCCCTTCCACTATGTTGTCTTTCGCATCTCGAACACACATGATTTGTTGCGAAACAAAGCTAATGATCAGCACAGGACCTTGTTCCATAACTTTTCCCATAGCAAGGTCCACGTTATCGACGTCTAAAACTCGACAGTCTAAGCGGTATCCCATTGATATGGCTTGCTTTATGGGGGTGCTTAACACATTGTAAGGCGCTTCATGACACCAGTCTTTGAGAATATCTAGTTCGCCTCGCACCATGGCTTCCAGTACGTTAGGAATTATGTCCTTTTCACACATTTTCAGGAAATTTTCCTTGTCAAAATCTGCATCCATTTTCACAATTTCCGTTAAGGTTTCTGACAACTCTGTTTTGCTAAATAAGCCGCCCATGATATCTGAAACTTTTTCCGTCAAAACACGCGAAGCTCGAATAACAGGATTGTCGCTCTCGTCATACTTGCTTTTCCAATCCAATACTTTATTGACATACGGATTATTATCCTTAAAGGCTTGCCAACTTTGCGAGAATTTCGAATCTTTATGCAGTTCAAGCCCAGTTGCATCCTCATTTATCTAAGCAGGTAAAGAAAGCAATTGATAAAGTTATATATAGGATACTTTAGCAAATACAAACCTCTATCGTCTGAGAAGCACCATCGTTCGCTTCTTTCCGCATTCGGAGTTTGGCAGGCGGTCTGTACACTTTAGCTCCTACGCCTAATCCCGACTCCCCAATTTCCTTCTTGACGGCTTGGGCAGTTTCAGTAATCGTTTTGAAGGAAGCCGACTGACTAATCTTCTGACCTCTTTCCACAATCGTATCCGCCGCTTCCTTGGCAGTCTTACTAAGATCCTCAGAAAACTGGCCTAATATAATAATGTATTCCCCAAAATTAATTAAGAAGAAGCAATATAATACCTGCTTTCTTGGCGAACTCTGTATTTTGAACCTTCTCTTTCAAGGTACTAACTGTTTCTTTTAAAACGTCTGAGCTTTTCGAAGCTTCCGACTCCACAGCTTGAAACTTTTGTCTAAAATAAAATACATTTAACGATAAATGTATGCAAGTGACCCTAAAGGCTATGGATCGAAGTACCTGGCTTTCTTCAAGGCATCGGTCTGTTCTAGTTTTTCTGCTTCTTCTCTGAACTTACGTAAGTTTTCCTTCATCTCCTTGTTCCGTGTCATTTCCTGCTTAATGTTGTCAATAAACTGTTGGAAAAATCCCGGCGGTCTTTGTTGCTGTGATAGCCATCGCACGTCTCTCTAAAATTATTTTATACATTTATAAATATTTAACCCAAAGCAGCATGAAGGATGGAGACTTTATAAGGATAACCGCGAAACCCAAATATATTATCACAGCAAGAATGGAATATAATTATCACGGACTTACACGGTTGAGGGCCCATTTACCATATCTCCACAACAAAATTCTCGACATAATTTCTGTCGACTACCGATACAAAAAACACGTGAGACACCGAAAATGTAACTAAGAAATAGAAGCTCTGGATGCGAAACCTCTTCATAGAGGCTAACCCTGAAAATGCCGCTCTCACTCGACCAATCAAAAAAGAGTTAGCTATTTGGCCAGTCTTGTGCTTGAGGGCGAAAACTGGCAAGAGACAAATCTGTTATAACTGCAAGTGGGCGTAACAGCTGCACCTCGTTTCGGATGTTTACTCAGTGACATATATACACAAATGTACAGGTAGTATGCGAAGTTTATAAAGTAATGTCGTGTCTTGATCCACGTATCATCTCCATTGCTTAATCGTACATCCTCTTGTCTCACTAATGTAATCAAATTTCGCACAAGAAACAAGGCTGCGAATCACTCCTCAAAAACAGACAAGTCAATAGGCGGAGCTAATTTCCAGAGATGCGATCCATAGGTGCCTGCAATACTCGAGTTTTCGAATGGCGAAGTCCCAATGCTCCCCGACATGGAAGTGCACTGAACTTCCAATTTATAATGGCCCGAAGTAAAAAACGCAATTCCAGCATTTTGACTAAACATTTGTTGTGGAGAAATCTACATTTGAAGAGAATGAGGATATATGTTTTTTAAAAATAATAAATTAAAATAAATGTTACTTGAGGTATGACAGCCAAATCAGTGCCTGTGATAAGTAGGCGAGTATCCAACCGATAATTGAAAGTTCCATTTTGCAGATCTTGAAACGCAGACAGCCTTAATCTCAAAGGTCCTAACGGTACATCCAAGTGGTTCTTGATATTGACAACGATGGGTAATATCTGTCCAACTTTGCAGACAATGTCACCTTTCTCTGGACTCCAAGCATCTCCGTCCAATATTACTTCTACAAATATAAATAAACATTAGAGCCGTTTATGTAACAATGTTCCTAAGTGTGCCCTACCGAACTGTATAGGCGCTATTCTCAACAGATCTAGCATAGCTGGGGTACACTTAATCCCGGCCAAAGATGCTTTCCCTGTAATATCTGTATCTCTATCGCTTTGCCCTTGTCCCGGGCTGAGGTGCCAACGCAGATCGACTAAAGCGGCCAAATGATCACAACAAACTTGCAGCACTTCTTCGTAATCTTCCGAAGATTGCGGACTTTCGACTGTTGTAGGACTGTAAACTTTCTTCAACTTAGATAGAGGACAACGTTCCACAGGTACAGGGATTCGGCAGGAGTCTCCTCCTTCAATAACAATTCTTTTGCTGGCCGTATACTGGAGCTCCAGTTCATGGTTCGTGCTATTGAGCACATCCAGCACCAAGTAACAATGGCTAGACCTAAGTGAAATAAATAATTACATGTCTTGTCATATATACTGCAAATCATTACGTTTCTGCCGGCAAAACGTCCCATTTCGTAATTAAAATGGAAGGGATGACATCCACCATTATGGACACTGAACAGGTCCTGCATAATCCACTCTGAAATCCGGGACCTCCAGAATATTTTAATTTGAGCAATCCTTCTATAACTTTAGAAGCGTTTAACGATTTTAAATCCATGTTTTTCGGAGGTCGAGAACCGTGACTGCTGCCAGATCGAGCGCTCGAATTAGATTTAACCGATACAACAGAAGCTGCCGATTCACCCCTCCGCACACGATTACTATTAGATAACCGCGACAACAAAGATAACGGTCCAGAAGGAGCAGAAGCAAGAGACGCCGGTCCGCTACCATAGGTCAAACTCATAACATCTACAACAGAACATTCCAAATGTACAAATTTTTCCATTTTTGGTCCATTTTTTGGAGCACTACGTTACCTTCATCTTGTTGCCTACCTCCAGGAGCTAAAAAATCACCATGGCCATAAATGTACAATGTCAAACTAGCAGCTCCGCCAGGCGCGATGGGTAACTGGCTTTGAACGTTATCGATACTCCAACGAAATATGTCCATATCCGTGCTCCCCTCCAAACGTGATACCATCATGGACACTTCCAAGTGCTCCACGGGAACTTTACTAGTGTTCAGGAATGTAAGCGTACACTCGGCACTAACCAATTCCTTATTATGAACTTGATACCTCCAGAAAGAAAATGTTACCTCTCCCCGGCATATAATAGCATGCCTAAAGAAGCAACAACATTGCTTGAATCCCCCAAAGAGCAAGAAAATGGTGACTTTGGTAATGACGTTGACACCTATAAATTTCCAAGTGGTTTATGTGTCTCAAAAGATTTAATAAGAAACATCCTACGTGCAAATGAGGTAGGGCAGGAACAACCTCTATATTGTACTGAGGAATCTTGAGCTGCGGTATGGCTTTAAATCTGCACGTTGATCGAATTCCCAACACTTGCGTAGAATATCCTGCAAAAAGGGAACATATTCTTGTTACTAATAAAATCACACATGAAATGTGAACCCACCTAATATGTTCAGACTGCCAGCGGCTTTCGCAGTTCCCGTCAAAACTATCGGCATTGGACTGGATTCTGGTGGTAACGTAATTGATGCCGGAATGCTTTGAAACTCGATTCCTTCTGTTACCAAGCACTACATATATTGAAAATGCGCTTGATAAAATTGTACCCAGAAATATAATCTTAAGTAATACCATATGGGAAATCTTTAACTCAAACGGAGCAGGATTACTAGCTTGCATGATGACTTCGCACAAATCCCCTTCAACCCATTGGAAATCTGTGAGAAATCACTTATATGAAAATGTCCTTCTTTAAGGAAATCAACCGTGACTAACCCATTTTCGAAGGATCTTTATTCTTATCTTTGGCATTGCCACCAAACTGTATGGGCGTAAATAGAAACGGCCCTGGATCCTCTTCATTCTTCAAGGTTTGCAGCGGCAAGGGCCTCATGGAAGAGGTTAAATTCTGCAGCTTGACAGATCTACCCACAAAATTAGTACTTATGTCTGCAATCTATAAGTATTATTAAACTTACTTGACTCTGGGCAAATTGATCCAATGAACGGGAGGAATAATTGTTCCATTATCCAACACCAAAGGGGCTGAACTCGATTCTGTTTTGCTCGTTAAGGCGTCCAATTGTTTGGCTAATTCGATTTGATCGCAAACAGGCATCTGAGGACCCAAGGCATGCAGTAAGAGGGACGCGTGGCGAATCGCTAAAGAAGCATTGCCCAAACGTCTTGCTGTGCCGATTAGCTCTTGAAATATTTGAATCTGCAACGGAGACCATCCATATGAATATCCTAAGGGGACAGAACGTCGTGTTGGGAATAAGCAATACTCGAAATCCGCAATTAAAGCATTACCACCTTTGGGGAAGACAGAAGGGTCCAGTGAAAGTTTATATCCTTCTAAAGATTCCAGCAGCAACTGATAACACAAGCCCCAATTTGGCTGAGGATTTTGAGGAGCGACACAGCGCATAGCAGCCACACGCTTGAAGAAAGCGGCTTTGCGTGTGAAACCTATCTGTGCATACAAGTCGGACAATGCTCCAAACCGCTGAATCTAAACGAGTAAAGAATACAAAAAATGAACAAACGCTGCTGTTTAATTTGCGTTGTACCTTTTCTTCATCGGATAGTTGTAGATTAATAAAAACGACGTTTTGCAAAAACTCCGAAGCTGTCAAAAACTTTCTCTGTTCTACTAACACGTGTACTGCCTTTATACTAGCCTCGGTTTCCACGATACCGGCATTGCGGTACTAGAAAGAAACAAGCTATATAGTCACAACTGAAAAACAATAAGGCGATTTACTTTGCTATAATGTACCACTGCTTCATGGTACTTTTCTGCAGTTTCTTTGGGACTAAGGCAATGTTTAACGCTCTTAAAATCTACAGGATCAAAACCCAGCGGTAACGAACGTGTATTCATTGTTGTTGGAGATCCAGGTGAAGTCCGAAATTTGCCAACGTCTCCAGTCAATGATGCATTTCTTTGCAATGGCAAGGATCTTCTTAGATTCGGGTACAAAAGAATAACGGAGGCAGCAGCCTGGCCCTCAAAAGCAGCTGCAATCCAACGGATAAGAAAAAATTACCATAAGTATCACAGTATTGAAATATAAAGATATAAATGTTACCAGCTAGCCAAAGCCAGTCGTTGACAGTGCGGAGGGCTTCAGCAGCAATTTGATAATGCTCCAAGGCTTCACCTGGTAGTCCCGCTTGCAAACATAAATCTCCTAGCTGTTTTTTCCAGCGCCCGACAACTTTCTTACGGTTAGTTCTTGAATCCAGGTCTAAACCAACAAAATCCTTTCGCTCGAACGGGGCGCACAGCAGAGGAAGTCTTTCAGGCTTTTCCATGGATCTGTCCAAGCGTTTAGACTCTAGGACCCAGAACAATGACTGAATAAACTCTTGCCAATCTTGTTCCAAACCAGAGCATTTATCCGACGATGGATAGAAGAGTAAATGTACGTTGGATGTGATGTAGGAATTGTAAGAGTTGAGACTTGATTTTCCTGCGCTTCTGGCACTTGGGGATGGGGAACTAGGGGATGTCGGAGATGTCGTCGAAGAGATGGACTTGACACTAACAGGAGTATCTTCATTACTAGCGTGCTTCTTGCGCGGTCCCACTTTAAGGAACAGTTCTGAAAGACTGTCTTTTTTAGTAGGGATATTTTCAGGAGATTGATCGAGTTTCTCACAGTCGTTTTCTTCCTTGGTGCCATTAACAAGGGATGATACGTCAGGGCTCAACTCCAAGTGCCTTTTATAACTATCCGGACTTACGCTACGAGACCGATTGCTGTCTTTGGTAGGTGCAGAAAGTGTAGGAGAGTTTTCAAACTGTTTGTTGTGACGACTTTGAGTGGGAGTGGCAGGCTCAGTGCCAGAAGATGTTGAACCGTCAGGTAGAAGGCCCAAAACAATGCAGCGTGAGTCGTACAAAGATCCCGCATATTTAACCTTTAGAGACTCGTGTTGACGGCACAGTTCCGGAATTTCTTGATTCAATTGGGGTTGCCCTGGCGGAACAAACGTCATGTAATGCATTGTAACAGTATTTTTAAAAAATTAAGTACCTATAGTGATAAGGCCTAAGACACGTCGATGGGTTTGGAAGTCCCCCCAATCATTATTTTCGACAGGATAAGTGCGGGAATAACGGATCCAGAGCAAACGCGAATTGCCCTGGGAGTCTTTAACTTTAAAGTTGGTAAACTTGGATAAGCGGTCATAGATTCTCGTGAAACACTTGCTAGATAAACGCCCACCCACTTGACGCACCAAAATCAAAAGTGAAGCGTGGTCGTGAGCTAACTGGCGGTAGTCGGGGTGGGACATGGCTGAATCCTGTGCCGGATTAGACAAAATGACACTCACTGAGGAACGCATGAGCTGATGATCCACAACAGAGGTCTAAAAGACACCCTGCAACCTGATATAAACACGATAATCATTAACTTACAAAAATAACCTTTCGCCCTTAGTTTAATTTACTTAGCTCTCAGTAAAAGTAAGATGATCGTATATGTATATCATCTGACATCTCACAAAATTCACCTGCTTGGCATGTTGTTGAAGAGTGGAAGAATTCAGTCCAGAGACAATAAGTAGTTGCTGCCTTTTCCTTCCGTCCTAATATAAGTTATTTCCTGTTACGGGCGGTGAAACCTTCTGGTAAGGAAAAAGTAAAGGAGAGCAGAAACGCACAAAAATCAACAGACAGCGGATCACAACTTTGCTGGAAAAGGGCGGTTACCACTTACCGAGCCGGATCACGGGCCGAGAGGGTGGGCGCCCCGTTTCCATAGTAACCAATCCACGGACTGCCTTCATATTCGGAATTCACAATTCACACTGGATGTTTACACCGTGCTTGACTGACTGAACCGTGTTCGTTATCCTGTTAAACACACGCAGAAGTACTTGGGCTCGTGAAAAGGAAATGACTGAATTAAACGAGTAAGAATTTACGTTTATCAGTTCTACTGAAATCTAATAAAATTATTTTTCAGCTTAAAGATATCCCCTGGAGCTATTGTTTGCCAGGATTGTGAGTTGGTTGGCGATATTACGATAGGGGCCAGGACTGTCGTTCATCCCAAAGCAAAAATAATGGCTATCTCAGGGCCCATTATTATCGGAGAAAATAATATTATTGAGGAACGAACCGTCATTGTCAACCAGTATTTCTAGAACAACGTATTATTTATTTTATATTTATTGAACTTGCTTTGTTAGGAATCCAGACAGCAATATAGCCAATACACCTGTCATGATTATAGGGAATAATAATGTCTTCGAGGTAGATTCTTTTGTCGAGTCCTTAAAGATTGGCGACAGTAATATTGTTGAATCAAAAGGTAACCAATATATCTACTTCAACTACATTAATGTATGTTACTTTGCGTTTCGCTTTCCCTATATAGCGAAAGTAGGAAGGCAAACCTATCTCTCGAATGGGTGCGTCATTGGTGCAGCTTGCAATGTAGATACAAGTGAAGTTGTTCCTGAGCAAACAGTCATTTACGGCTCTAGTTCCTTTCGGCGACACCAATCGGATAAACCAAGCTCGCAGATTCTACAAATCGACTTCCTGTCTAAAGTTCTGCCAAATTACCACCACATCCGGAAAACCAAAAAAAATGGAAGCTCAAGCTCGTAGTTTTTAAAGTAAAGATTCCTTTACGTTCTTCATTTTTCGTAACTGTATTCTTCCTAATGTGGTGATCGGAATTGCCATTGCATGCGATTGTAGCTTACTGAATCAATGATGTGCAATGCACTGAACTAAAAATTGCTAACTTATATATAGTAAATGATTAGCATAATACAATTCTACACTTGAGCATTTTAGGTTTTATTTCTATATACACAAGCTGTCCACAGTTTGCATGTACTTTTCCGTGCGTTGATACCGCCGCTGTAAATAGACAAGTCTGAAGAATACGATGACTAATAAGATACCCAAAATGAGATTGTACACTGCACTCACAAAACATATGGCCAACCTAAAAACATATCCTTAAAATGTAACCAAGGCTTTAAGAAATGTTACAAATAGCTTACTCAAAGTCGCCATAGACGTCTTCACAGTTATCCGGGATAAGCAGCCATTTACCAAAATGTGTTACACTGGGATGGCAAATCGTTGTCAACGAGAGATCAGCACCGTAAAGACATGTTAAAGCGCACATAATTGTCCCGGTACACAACCAAACATAATTGGATGCTGTAATGCAGCAATTTAACCTAGAAAAATACCTATTATATGTCTTCGAAACGATGTCGTGAACAACGATTTTACCAAATACAATGCAGTCGCCGAAACTGGACATATTCTTTGCAGACTGAACAATAAATAGGTGTACCATTAGGTTCAGGGCGAGTGTTAGGAAGCGGAGGGGTTTGTGCTGTGCGTATTACTGCAAAAATATTATCGACAATTAAAAGTATAATTCTCTATAGTTTAATTTTAATACTTGGAATAGGCGAAGCGAATTTCGCGTGGTAATGTGTCAACGCTAAAGCTGTGAGTCCGACAGACAGCATAATGATTAAGATACAATTCTCTACCGGCAAAATCTCCATAAAAGGGACAACTTCTGTTTGAAATATAATGCACTCTGTAACAACACTCGCAAGAATAAGCCCGGGCCAGAAAAGGGTTCTTGCCCTATGAATACTGTGATAGTACCACAGTGAAAGGCCTGCCGTCGTGAAAAAGAAGAAGGTAGCAAAAGGACCTAGTGTGCTTAAAATAATTGTCGTTGGTACAATCAAAAAGGGTACAATAAATTGAAATGGAATCTCGATAGCTCCTCCTGGCCAAGGTAATCTCAATCTATCTTGCACTGCAGACAAAATGCCTTGCCACACACGGCCTGGGATTTGTCGGCAGGAAATACATCTAGAAAAGGAGTAGGATAATATTAATAAGCTGATGCCTCTAACCATCATTTACTTATAAAATTAAGCAACCTTTCAAATGCTTCGTCTAAATCCTGGCAATTACAGCACGCAGCCGCTAAGTGATTTCTTTCTCCATCACGGTCATAATATTCACACCAACACAATGGTGAATACTGCGTACGAGAAGGTTTTTGGCTCATTTGGCCGTGAAAATGTTATACTACAAAAACCAAAGTGAATCGTCAAGAAAGCTATGCATGGCCAAATTATCTCGATGTAGCTGGGTTTGCCTAGGTGGACGAGGGTAGGTCATTTATCACGGAGGGTGGGACTTGGCATACTAGCGTCAAACTATGGCATCCGGTAAGCCCCAAAACTATTTGATATACAACAGAAAACGGACTTGACTGATAGACGAAAAGACGGCTAG